>JASUDE010000104.1:115807-129387 GCA_034509685.1 Colletotrichum cereale | reverse complement strand
GGGGAGGGGACGACCGAGGTTCCAGACGTCAAAGGCCACGCAAATCACCACGTTTAGCGTCACTGCCACCCTACATCACCAGGTTGCCTCTTCTCACAAACTCATGAGCCCCGCAGTCTGTCTCGACTCACTTGTTGGCCAAGGCGCTCCCCGCGGCATGTTCTCGACCCCATCGCCCACTTGGACTCTGCGACCAGCCGACCACCGCCTTTTGAAAACTAAAGGTGTTGGTGTACAAATTCATTATCAACTACTCGATATATGCGCGTACACTATGGCTCGGCCGGCTACCAATAATTTCTTTCCTCGGCCCGGCGCAAAGTAGATACGCTTGACCGTGTGCCGTGATGCACATGCACTTTCTAAGACGAGTACTCCTCACCTTCTTCTGACTCGTCGTCGGCCGACACGTCTTCCACGATTAGGTTTCCTGACCGCCCAATCTTCTGCGCCATCGTCTCCTCCTTGCTGGGCTCGTACACAATCCGGGGCATTACAGATGCGATACGGAACTGGTATGTGTGCTCGTAACCTTCCGGCTCGACCGGCGCCTTCTCCGTAACTTCCTCAGTTGCTGTCAAGACGTCGTAGCATTCCACGAATGCATAGAGTGATTCCATCGTGGTATCCTTGTGGAATCGGCGCACAATTCTCCCGGCGCCAGATGACTCGGGCATCTTCAAAGCAATCCGGACAACGTCTTTGCTGTTCGCTGGCGGCTCGTCTTCCATCGTCGTCGCCCGCCAGCGTTTCCACTTCTCGCACTGTTCCTCGCGTCTTGCGGCAGCCTCGGCCTCTTCCTCAGCTTTCCGCGCAGCCTCTGCCGCAGCCTTTTCTGCATCACGCCGTTGTCGCGCTCTCTCCCTGTCCTTGGCAAGCGAGCGTTCGTAGGCCGAATCCTGTTCGTTCCTGAGGCTCCGTGTCACTTCCTGCGCTGTTCTTTCAGCCCGCACGCCTGCCAAGTCCGGGGCATATTTGTTGATGGCGGCCTGTGCCTCCGCAAGATATGTAGAGGCCGGCATAGGCCCAGCCAGGCGCTTGATGATACTCATCCTGGTGCTTCCTTCCTTGGGTGTGAGGCACACGATCGCCGAGAACGGGTACTTCGTGCAGTTGTATTCTTGAGCAACCTGGTATGCCTCCGAGTCCAGAATATTACCACCCCACACGATGATGTTGTTCGCTGGGTCGTTGATGAAGCTGACCACGTCTGGGGCCAACAAAGTCTCTCTCGTGAAGGATTCTGTGTCATCGTGCTCGGGTGACATGAGGACCACGAGCAAAAACTTAAGCTCCTTTTTGGCCAGGTCTTGCGCCTGGGCGATACCCCCCTCGAACCACGGTAGGTCCGCATTCCCATACTCTTCTTCAAACTCACGCTTGAATCGCGCAGCAGTATCCCGGGGCATCAGCATGCGGCGCCCGTTGGTGCTCCTAAGCCCAGTCCTCGAGCCACTCGTAATGGCGCGTGGCCGAATCTGCCTTGGAAGGAAGTTGAGTAGGTAGAAAACCGTACGGAAGATCTTGGAGGCAATGCTGTATCCGATGCTGAAGGGTGCCAACAGCAGCCCGATCAGTAAAGGAGGCCGGTGAACGGTATTTGGTCGGGGAACGATGCGCGGCGCGGGGTCGGGACGGTCCCTTCGAGGAGCTTGCGGTCGACCCGCCGAGGCATGCAGGCTTTCTTGAAGATTCTCATGCCGTGCTGTTGTGCGAGGAATCTCCTGCGCCATGGCCTCCGCGACTAGGTCAGGACCTTCACCGTCAAAAAACTTGGCAATAGCGATCTGCCAAAATAATGGTCAGCAAGACTAACAAAGGAAGTGCGGCGGGGTTCGTATAGCATGACTTACCTGAACATTCCATTGCGATCGCTGCAGTAATGGTATTGCTTCCTTGAGGTCTTGATTTGTGACACTGGTATACTGTTGTAGGGCCTCTTGCTGACTTGTTGACAGCTGTCCCAAGTCCAGATCCCCGCTCTCCGCCATGTTGACGGCTAGCTGTGGATGCAAAGCCAAGGATCAACGGGTAATGTTGCGATGTGTTGCGAATGTGATACCGAACCTCACAATTCATGGGTCTCACACGGTTGAGGAAGCCGGCGGGCAAGGGTCGTGGAAGAATTCAGACGGAAGTAGAGGAAGGACGGGCTGGTTACGGGCCAGGGATCTCGGTGGCTTGCTATCAGGAATTGCGCTTCAAAAGTGAAGATGGACGGCAGCTCGAACGGAGTAAGGTTGGCGTTTGCCGAGAGAAGTCGACAGGATAGTCAAAGGGTCAAAGGGTCTAGCTGAGGTTCAAGAGAGGCTGGATACCTATGTGGGCTTCGATGGAAGCTAACGAATGGGTGTCTAGTGACGACACTTGTCCGAAGGTACCTTACCTAAGTGGGTAAGGTAGGTTGGTGAACTACCTGTCTACCTAAGTAGGTACCGAGGTAGATAGGTACCTTACCTTAAGTACCTAGGTAGG
The DNA here is from genome assembly GCA_034509685.1 of Colletotrichum cereale. Lineage (NCBI taxonomy): Eukaryota > Fungi > Ascomycota > Sordariomycetes > Glomerellales > Glomerellaceae > Colletotrichum > Colletotrichum cereale. The sequence goes on along the minus strand of JASUDE010000104.1, from coordinate 126,912 downwards.
TGAGTGTGCCTACTTGTCATTTTGTGCCTGAGGTACCACATATGCAGTGGGTGCGTGCCGCTTGTTGAAAGACTTATCGCTTAGGTACATATTAGCGCTGAACTATCTATGCCTCTACCCACTAATGCCAGCAAGCGAATGGTGTACTTCAGTGCCTACTTGCCCTTACTCGAGCATGCCAATAGTTCAATCACTTTGGTTATGTAACAACCAAAAACTTGAGGGGATGAGGGGTGATACACGATTCAGACCCCATGCATCTAACGAGGGGATCAGCCAAGTTGAGTGTTATTATTGCTATTATTGCACAGCATCTCAGATTCTGGGAGATAAACGGACTCGCACTCCGTCAGTCCGCTGCTTCAGCGCGCCATCCACGCACATTTAGTGCAAGGTGTGCAAAGTCCAGCGCCAGAGAGCATTGACCTTTAGCGGCCTTCAAGTTGCGGCGGTGTGTCATCATCCCCTCAAGGGGTCAAGTCGTCTGTCCCAGGTTGGTTTTCCTTCGACTGCAACAGGCACCCAGTCTCCTGTTGCCGTACCCGTCTACATACGCATCTCCCACAAAGGGACGGTACACCATCAACAAAAGCTTCGTTTCCCTGCCTGCTCGACCTCTTCCGCAGGAAAGACGGGGGCATCTTACCTCATCGTCTTCCCACCAACAGCACCACCGCTCTCCGTCATCGCCGTCGCCGGTCCCTTGTCCACCTACGTCTTCTTATCTGCGGTGGGCTGCAGACATCCTCCTCGCCCCGGCGCGCGCGCCTACATCTAACCCTGCCTTACCACGGTACCCTATTCCAACGACTACGCCTTACATCATCCTACCTTTACTGAGCTTGTCGGATCCATCGCCAGCCAACCTCACCACCACCTCCGTACGGGCATCGTGCGTGTCCATGACCGAGACACATACCCCACCAAAAGTATTCGAGCCATGGGAAATGTCTGCAAGGATCAAGTGCGTCCGCCCAAAAATTGACCCCCGTCCGGCTTCGCGCCAGCCCCACGCGAGCTCCAGTCCTTCACAGCGTTCTCCTCTGCCCGCCTTTGTCTTCTGTTCCCTCCCCCCGCCCAAACCAGCCCGGTCACTTCCCCGTCCACACCCAGCGCGCGCGCGTCCCAGCCATGAAAACGACCTCGACGACAGTTCGACCATGGGCTCTGGATTTGGCTGACTCTATGCAGACGTCGTAGCGTCGACCAGGGCGGCAAACCTCTTTTCCATCGAACATATTGACCATGGCGACCTCGCGATACCCCCAGTCCGACCTTCGTCGACAAGTCGGGTCGCCAAAGCCCAAAACCCGAGGCGAGTGAACGCGCCCATAGACTTTCCCGGCCACTTTGCCGCGACACCAAAGCTGACATATCGTCAATTGCATCAGAAAATAAAGAGACACTATGTCGAAACGTACTTATCTACGGGCACTGCCGATACGAGAATACGGGCTGTGCCTTTAACCATGACCAGAACCGATCGAATTCGGTCCAGAACAGCCCCGGCGGCCAGAGTAACCAGTCTGATTTGTAGGTGTCCATCCGCTACGCTGCCTTGTGTTTTATTTTCTTCTTTCGAACCACGATGGCCGAACTCCTGCGCCGAATGACCGGAACCCGGCGTACCACTTTCACACCCACCCACCCACCTCCGATGCTCTCCTTCGGAATTGTGGGGGTTTATTTACCATTGTGAGGCCTTGGGTGAAGCTGCGATAGAAATATCGTAGTCCCTCCGTCTAGTAGTTACAACCCCACGTGGCCCACATCCAAACCGTAAGGCTCTCGGCAAGAACGGAGAGGGTGTATGTCCTGCCATCTCGGCTGGAAGCACAATGTCTTCAAGATGCCTCGGACAGCGAAAGCTATCTGTATCTTGAGTTACTGGCCCTCTCAGTATAGTCAGATCAGTCGAATACCAGGGGGGAGGCATTGTAACCACAGACGATGTGACGCATATACCAGAGTCGTGGAGACCCAAACATCGAAACAGCCCAACACGTGGGCTATGGAACTTGAAAGAGTATGGCTGACATTTGTACTCCCATAGTGCGAGAAAGGCACTCAATGTTGACTCACCGTCATTCACTCCGGCCGGGCTGCCCTCTGCAGCATCACCGAGCGCAAATGCACTAGGTGGCCCATCAAAGAAATCGACATTTTCCTCACAAGCAGCCAGTGCAGCTGTCTTTACTCCCAGGGGAGCAGGCTGTATGTTATCACCAATTCTTTGGTTGAATGGAGCCTCGGTACTAATTCTTTCTTGTCATAGCTGCGACACCCGCTGCCGCTCCGGATGGTGAGGCTTCATCAACCATCTTTAACCCCGCAACCTTTCGGGAATTCACCCCTTCGAATTTTGAACTGAGTACCGGGGTATGAACACGAAGCCCCCCCTCTGCTCAGCAGTGGTACTAGAGACTAAATTCTTCCAGATAACTGCCAATGGCACCGCCTCAGACACTGGGCTCTCATTTGACCCCTTTACCATGCCCAGCGTTGGCCAGACTTTACCCGCCACACCCTTCAACCCATATGCAGACGACCCGACTGGCCTCGCTGGCTCAAGCGCGGCCTACTTTCAACATCAAAATGCTTACACCGCCCCCCTTCAACCTGTAAGATCAGCTAGCTGGGTATCAGACGTGGCGAGACTAATAGAAAGTAGCTTCAGTACCACCTGTATGCTCCGGTGGGACCATACAGAGACGACCTGTTGCCATTTCAGAGGCAAGTATACGATTTTTTCTTGCCCGAAAAGCTTCGCGAAGAAATGCAACGCAAGTCTGAGGCCTTGCAACAGGTCATGCCGAGTAAGTTGACACGAGAACTGAGATGGCGCTTGAAGCTCATGTCAATACAGACTCAACGCTTCCTCCGCTTGATAACTACTACTCGCTTGTTCCTCTTGATACCAGCCATCGAAAGAGCTCCAGTGTTTTCGGTTACACCACATGGGTATACAAGGCGACGTCGTCGAAGAGCGGGAAAACCTACTGCCTTAGACGACTTGAGGGTAGGTTTCACGATCAGTCATGATCGGAACCAAACTGACGTAAATCAGGCTTTCGGTTGACCAATGAACAAGCCATTCGCTCGGTGAAAGAATGGCGAAAACTTAACAATGGTGGCGTTGTTACAATCCACGACGCCTTCACCACTCGGGCATTTGGCGACAGCTCTCTCTTTTTCGTCCAAGACTACCACCCTCTGTCCAAGACACTTGCCGAGGTACACTTTGCCCAACCCAACACGACTCATGGCACCCGCTTCAACAGCAAAAATCCCATCGCGGAAAGCGTCTTGTGGGGTTACGTATCGCAATTGGCGAACGCATTGAAGGCTATTCACACCTTGAATCTGGCTGCACGCTGTTTCGATATGAGTAAGGTGATAGTCACCGATAAGAATCGCGTTCGGCTTAGTGCTTGCTCTATCCTGGACGTGGTCCATTTTGAAGCTCGTCGCCCAGTCCAGGAGCTACAACAGGAAGATCTGATTCAGTTTGGCAAACTGATACTTTCCTTGGCAACTAATACGCTGCCTAATCAGCTCACTAACCTGAAGGGGGCCATGGAACAGATGAGCCGAGTGTATACTAAAGAGCTAACCGATACTGTCTTATGGCTCCTGACTCCGGCTCCAGCAGGCGCCACACCCAAGGGGATCGAAGAGTTCGTACGAGGCATTGCTGTCCACATGGTGGCCACACTGGACGCTAGCCTGCATGAAGCTGACACGATGAAGTCGGAGTTATTCCGAGAATTGGAGAACGGTCGGTTAGTGCGTCTGATGGCCAAACTTGGTACCATCAACGAGAGACAGGAGTTTGATAGTGACAGGGCATGGTCGGAAAACGGCGAACGGTATATGCTGAAGCTGTTCCGCGACTACGTCTTCCACCAGGTCGATGCAAACGGCAATCCTGTGGTAGACATGGGCCACATCATACGGTGTTTGAACAGACTTGATGCTGGCAGCGACGACAGAATCTGCCTTACAAGCCGAGACGAGCAAACGAGCTTCGTAGTCAGTTATAAGGACCTGAAGAAGCAGCTCGGCAACGCTTTCGGCGAGCTGCTCAAGGCAGGGAAGCAATCGACGGCACGAGGATTCCAGGGATCCTCTCACTAGAGCTGGGGGAATTGGAGGATTTCCTGTCCTGATTACGATTATTATCGTTGTCATCAAACCCCCGAGAAGGATGCCCCCAGCTATCGGGAGCGCGGTGCCCGGGGTGAAATGAACAACGAAACACGCAAGGCTTAGGTGCGATGACCCCTAACATTGGTTAACGATGTTGGATTCTGGGTGGACGGTTGAAGGTGCGTGTGGAAGATGAACAGGCGAGGGGCGCGATATGGGCAGCACTGGCGAAATTCAAGCGTATAGGAGTCCACTGACTGGGCCGGGAAAGCGATGCAAAGAAGTATAGAAATGAAGATAGTCGGCTTCGCTGGACGTTGGGCTTCTCACTCGAAAGCGCGAGGAAGATGAAGAGGCGAAGAGAGAACAGTAACGAAATCAGTTTCAATGCTTTTGTTCCTCTGCTTTCCCTGGTGAGACAAAGCGTATCGATGGGTTAGTTTATCCATTTTCGGGAACGATGCATGTCACGCCCTCCCACCATCATCATGCATGGCGCCAAAGCCCACTCATTTCAGCTCAATGTTTTGGTAGGTGCCGCCATGCCATCATCACTCAGTTTGTCCTGCTGCCGGGGGTATAACTCTCGACACAGCTGTGCCATATGCTAGGCCACAGCATTCCCTTTTTGGTTCTTTCTTGTCGATTGTTCAGCGTCTCGGATCTTTTTCTTTCTCCCCTCTGGGCTCAGGGACTAACATTGCCACTCCTCTCCACCCTAGCCATGTCATGTAGTCAAGCCTCCCTCCCCTGGTTCCCTTGTGGCTCCTGCCGAGCAAGCATCATTCCTCGTCAGGCTGTGCAAAGGGGTTCGCTATGGGTTCGCTGCCATCGACGGGGCTGACGAGGACGAGAAGGGTTCCGCGGGCGACAACGAGGCCGAGGGATCTCGTTGTTTCGTTTCCTTCCTCGTCTGTTTGTTTAGAAGACGTATCAGCATTTGGCTTTCGCCCGGGCAACTGGCAGGCAGACTTACCTCTCATGACCTCCTGGACTTCGTCCAAGACCAGGTTCATCAAGGCATCGTATCCCTTGAGCGTGCCGGTAACTGCGTACGTAGTAGGTTAGCGGGGTTTGCTCCCTCCCCTCCCCTTGGGGTGACACGTTGTCGGGAAGGGTATGGGCAACCAACCTTCGCGCCCGCCGTTGAACTTGACGGTGATCTGTTTGTCCATGTACTTTGACAGGTCGAGAATGTTCTCCTTCTTGGGCCTCTCGCGGTCGCCGCCGGAACCCTGGGCTCCTCCGCGGTCGCCGCCGCCTCCGCCGCCGCGTCCTCCGCCTCCGCCTCCACGGCCGCGGTATCCACTGCCGCCGCCGCCGCCGCCGCCTCCTCGGCCGCCGCCTCTGTGTGATCCTCTATCCGCCATTGCGCGTGCTTGCGTGCGTGCGACTGTGTTGTGTATGGGGGGAGGAGGGGGTTGGTGCGTGGAGGTTCTCGTAGTGATTACGTCGCAAATATCACGAGCGGCCTGCTTGTAACGAAATTAGCCAATGGGCCGTCGCAATCGTCGTCGTTGTGTTCGTGTGTCGAGCGCAAGGGGGGGTGTTTGTAGTCGTCTTGAGTGACGTCGTTGAGGGTTGCGCTGGGTGTTGGCTCATCTGTGGCCTGGGGGGTGAGGTCGGTGGCTCGGTGCGAGGAAAATAAATAAGCTTGAGCTTGGTCCGGGCTGTGTGGGGCATTTTGGGCGTTCAGCGTGGTCTCCCCGCCGCGTCCAGAGTCCTGCCTCCGTGACTGGCAGGGCCACATTCGGGTTTCGGGCCACCTCAAGTAAGCAGGTACCTATCATTCGGAAGGCGAGATGAAGACGGGAGTATCAGATGGAATATTCACTCCGCGAAACAAGGAATGGATGTAAAGGCCCATGATGCGGACCCTAGGGCTTTGAGACAGACATTATCTAGGTACCTTGAAGAGAACTGTAACGTGTCTGACGGTTTCCAACACGCCTGCCAAAAGTAATCGATCTTTGTGCATCGATAATCTACATTTACCGATTCGTGATGGGAATGGGTATTAAGAAGATTTGAGTAAGTTTTTAGTTCAAATACAGTGGTTTCCTGTTAATCCCGAAACATTGCATCAAGACGTTCTGGGGGCTCAGAGTCAATGGAAGCTGCTCGCGGGTAATGGTCAGCAACTATCATAGCATCGGAGGTCTGACATAGTATTTAATATGGCCATGACCTAGATGGGGGAGGTTTCCTTCTTCGTTGCGATTGATGCACACTTACATATATGGTTCTCTTCTCTTCAATGGGAGATAAAACCCACAGACACGGCCGAACATGCAGTTGCTGGATCGATCAGGCGATGGATGACTTGCGGCAGCAGAAGCAACGTCGAAGTGAAACGACCTGGCGCTGTCAAAGCAGGGGCCGCTATCCGAACGATAACGACAGACAGCCAACGGGCGGCGTGCGTGTAAGCGCCTAAGTGAATGCAGATAACAGGCGTGAGCTGCCAAACGAGCCGCCTGGTCCCCAGCGAGACAAGCAAACGAACCGCAAGGAATCAAAGTTGGGCAAGAGAACCTGGCTGTGCAAACCAGCCGGCCTTCTTTCCCCCAGGCCAAAACAAGAGGAACAATTCCCTCAAGGGATGGGATGGGCAAATGGTCCTACCCCATTTGGGATAAGACGCGTAGAGTGAGCGATATATTTCCTACGCGTGGTAGCTGCCTGTGTCCGACGTGAGGATTCATGGCCGTCCCATTCGTGATTTGCCAAATGTCTTGGCACTGCCTCTGCGCCACTCCGATGATGAGCAACGAAGAGACATGGGGGACGCGCTAGTCTTTCTAACACGACAGGCAACTGGGGTCTAGACTAGGGGGGATATTGAACTTTGGTGCTTAGTTGGAAAGAGAGAGAGGGAGAGGCTTGCGGGCGTGGATTGTGGAACTACGCACTCTGTGGCCATCTGGCTACGGGTTTCGGAGTTGTCAACGCGGCATGTTGACGTATCGTGATGACGAGGCCCCGGCGCGACGCAGGTGTAGGCGTAGGCGTAAGACGGCGGAGCCGAGGGGGAGGAAAAAGGGACTACCCTATCCGTAAAGCCCAACACAATGGCCCTTATGAGAAGATGAATCTACGAGAACGAAAATGATCCAAAAGATATGCGGGGGCGAAGCGTAGAGGGGCCGATGCCTGTGGCTCCAAACATGGCAGACCCAAGAATAATGCGATTGTTTTGCCCATTAGCATCGGAAGTCGTTACATCCCAGCGCATCTTGGAATACCGCACGTGTGTGAGGGGGCGGGGATGAGGAGCGGTTTGGTGGGTTGCTAAAGTTGGGACGTTTTAGTTTGTCGATGTGAGGTTTGAGGGGCGCGGGCGAGCGAGGGGTGGAATGGAGGATCGCTACCAGTCCGAGTGTGCGGCGGGGGTTAAGAAACAACAACCAAATACCCCCCAACAAACCAAACATGTCATGCATGGAAAGATGGAAATACAGACACAAATGTCAGCGTCTTGCTTTGTGTAGTGCAATGCAACTACACAGTATGGCGTACAAGCAACGTCCTAGCACTGAACCTATTCACCTACCAACCCGACTTGTAGGTATCTAGATAGATGCCTTCCATGTCTGAAGAGAAAATGTCACGTAACCCTTTCAAGGCTAGCTCCCTGAATCGCTCCGAAACGAGACCAGTCGGGAACCATTTCAGACGAGGAGACAATGTCGCGGCAGTTGAAGATGAGTGATACTCACTCGGCGTTCTTTGGAAGGAAAGATACTTGCAAAGTCCGTTGCACCAATTTTATTTAAATATATACTGTATATAAATTTGTATTGACTAACCAAGGGGGGCGTAAGTTTGGGAGTGCGTTCCGCTCCGTCCGAAAGAGACAAAGCTTCCCAATCGTCGGGTCTCCTCCCCCCAGCCCCTTCCCCAGTGCGCCCTTCCCTTTCTAGAAAGGTTCGACATCCCCTAATGAGCGGGCGTCCGGATTCCTTCCTTGAGGAGTCGAGTCCGTGGGTGTCTTACTAAGAGGGGTGGGTGGTCTTCAGCTCCACCCCTCTATTCTCGGCCCGCTAGTGAGTCAACCCGTCAGCGTACGGTGCAGGTGCAGTGTAAGTGCGGGCAGCAGGGTAAGACGGCATACATACATAGTAAGTCGGGAATGCCTTCCCAGGAGTCGAGGGACGGCGGGTGCTGCATCCCTGAGGGCCAGATCAGAGATGGGATGCATCTCCAGCGAGGGGGAGCCTTTCTCAGCGTCGCAGCCTGGTAGGAGGGGGGGTGGGGGGGTGGGAGGATTTACACTGGCTTTCTCACCCGCCGCCAACTCTCTCAAGTACCGACTCTTCCACCATCACCTCCTTCTTCTTCTTCTCCTCCTCCCACACTTACTCAGTGTGTGTGTGCGCGCGCGCGCGCCAACTGCAAAGCATCGCCCCCAGGGCGGGCTTGTCTCGAGGTTGCTAGCGAAAGTCCCTTCTTCCTACTATGTATGCGGGAAAACCCTCTCCTCTCGAAACACTCGATGCCGACTGGCTGGATGGATGTCTATGTTACCCCAGTATCCGGGCTGTGCATGCAAGGTGTTGGAGTCTGGTCCTTTTTGGGTCTTGTCCTTCCGCTCCCCTCTTGTAGTCTTTTGCTACTTGCTCGTTTGGTATCGTCCGCCCGGTGAAATGTATCGACTGGTTGCCTCAAGAACAACGACCTGCAAATCTCGTTTCTCTCTTCCTCGCTCTTTCCCATGCTCTCTCTTATTTGATCATAGTGCGAAGAAGCTGCCGACTTGCAGCACTCTAGTCCCCCTTGTGTTCCACACACCCCCAGTCAAGTCAGGTATCCTCATCGCCCTCCTCGGCTCTCACCCGAGCTTCTAGCTTCTAAGCCTTCCATAGGGCTGCCGTCACCGGTCTTGAAGTGTTACACAGGGGGGCTCCAACGACAAACGAATACCGCCTTCACGTCACCCCATCTTGGTCGCTCAGCCAGGCCTGGACGCCACCCCCCGTACATATTACCTCGAAACTTGGGGAACAGTTACGGCCAGCCATCCACCGCCGTTAACGACGGCCGGGCTTCTTTAACGATGATCGAAGACAGGCAAGAGAGATACGCGAAAGAGACACACAGCCCCGAGTCTAGTCCAGTTCAAACCAGCCCGGCAGCGTGGTCCCGCACAATTACCGCTTGGCCATTAGTTCTTGCTCCTTCGTACTCTGGGTATTTTGAACGTCGGCATCGTTGGTGTTTTCCATTTAGTGATCAACCGTCTAGGCTGCCTCGTGAAGGGTGAGCCACCAGTTCGTTCGAACGTGCATTGTGTCCCGGCCTCATTTGACCCCATGGCTCACTTGCTCACATCTAATTACTTTGTATTTCATTCCATCATCGTTTAAGTTGTAACCTGTGTAGCTAATCCGGTAAACCTCGACTCACTCACTTTTCAAATTCCGACCCACATTATCTCATCTCACTTACACCATCAGGAAGACCAAGAACAAAAAAACGCTCTTCGAGTTGGACACAGGCTCCCTTCCTCCTGACTAAGGAAAGGTGAAAAAAAGGCATGCCGGGCTCCCTTCCACCCCCAGCCCCATCCGTTTAGTGGACCTCTCTCCGTCCATTGCTGCACCTGCAGCGCAGCTCGTGAGGTGCATCCACTCGACGTCCCCAGCGTCCACACTCCTTACATCCTACACCTGACTTTCACCGTCTTGGCTCCCTCTCTCTCCCTCTCTCCCTCTCTTGCAGATCCTCGTCCCTCTCACTACTATTCCAAAACCTGCAACACACAGAGAAGAACTTTGACTGCACTCGACCTGAAGCTCTGGTGGTGGGAGTTGGTTGCGGCACTAGCCTTGCCCCTTTGTCATTGGACAATCCGCCGTTAACTTGCCTCTCCTCTCGCTGCGCCCGCCGTCCGCCCGCCCGCCCGCCCGCTCTTTCTCCCTCTGGGACGGGGCCTTTGCTGCCTCCTCCCCGATTCCCCATCCTATCCTATTCCATCCCATCCCGTCTGCTCTTCACACTTATTATTCCCCTCCCTTCCTCCCCTCCTCCACCTCATTTTCCTAGGTACCAGTGAGGTCTCCGCCGGTAAGTCGCCTTAGTCCCCCGACTCCCGCGTCCCGCCCCATTCCAACCAGTCCCATCGTCCTGTGCCCCTTCCCCCCTCCCCAGTCTAGCCCACCGTCCCCCGTTCACACCCCCGTACAAATCCCAAAACAAACCCCGATTTCAACCCTCCTCGTCCTCGTCCTCCCCTTCCCCGGTCTTTCTTGGCTCTACGGCCCTGTCCGCTCTCTCCTCGATTAGCACTTCTCACGCTCATCTTTCCGTCGAAGCTCCAATTCCCGCATGCCACTACTTACTACCTGAGGCACTCCTTGCCGGGCCCTGTCTGGTTGCCGCCGCCGCCACCACCACCTCATAAGGTGCTGCTTCGCCATGAACTAACCAACTCTTAGATTCCGGATTCCCTCTTGTTACACTTCGAGGCTCTTCGGCCTTCGTGTTGCATACGTCTCGTCCGACCACATTCCGCTTTCATCTTTCTTGACGGGGGAGAAAAAGGGGCCACAACAAGAAAGAGCCCAGCTCGCCCTCGTGGGATCGTCCAGCTTCGCCCGGTGACCTTCTCGCCATGGCGCATGCCCAGGATTCCCAAGAGCCCCATAAACGGAAACGGGACGCGGACGACAGCGGCGCGCAACCAGCTCATTCTGATCGCATTCCCCAGCCTCCTCCGCCTCAGTCAGGTATGTGCGGTGCGCCAGTGTGTGTGTGATCCAAGGCCGAAATCTTGCAACGAAACCAAGACAAAAGAAAGAACAAGAGCAAAAACACGCGCGGAAAAACATGAGTCGTCGATCTCGTCCATCAACTGCATCTTGTCGTCGTCGTCGTCGTCGTCGCGCCCGGAGGCAATCGAGGTTAGACTCGCCATTGATCCTTCGCCCCGGCCTGCCTGACAGCGCCGCTCGCAC
>JASUDE010000104.1:0-115797 GCA_034509685.1 Colletotrichum cereale | reverse complement strand
CGCCGCTCGCACCTTGTTTTCGGCCTTATCCCCCCCCCCCCTTTTCCCCTCCACCCTCAACATCTCTGTTTCCTGGTCGTTTGCCTCCATCTACATCGTTACTCGTAACAAATCCCTTGGCAATGTGACGAAATTCTGCCCCCATTAGCCGCACCTGCTCGGCTCGCGGTGCATCTCGTCTCGTCCGTCCACTGAACGAATACTAATTGTCCACTCCAAAGGCAATGCGTCCATCATCAACTACCTATCTAAAGCCAGTCCCGGTAGGCTCAAGCTGATTCAAGGAGAACCCGACACATTCTCCGACGTGCTTGGCCTTTTGAATCAATACGAAGGTACGCGTTTCCGCTCTTTGACCCGTGCAAGTACAACGCCAAGCTCAAGTATCGACAATAGGGGTTCTCAGTAGGCATGAGAGTCTCGCCGCCAACCTGGGTGCCAAGCTGACAGGCCCTCGTCTGCTAAAGGCCATGGAGGGGGCATTTGAGGGCCCGATCATCACCAATCCACCGCCCACCTATGGCGCGGCACCTTTGGGCTGGCTAGACATCGTCACATTCGCCAAGACGAATCCCGAAAAGTTTATCTTGACGACGGGTCACGATGGCGAGCGCACTTGTCAATTCTATCTCAACGGAGTACAGGTCCAGATACTGGAGGACGACTGGCGCCTCATTATGAATGGCGCTTTGGACAGATTTTCCAGCGTGTCGACGGCTCCTCTGGAGGAGGACGAGACGGCAGAAGTGGCGACGCTCGAAATCGTGGAACAGCGACTGCAGGTCCTCATCAAGAAGGCTGATGAAATCGCCAAGAGGGCACGACAACTGAACTACCACTTGAGCGGCCGAAGGGCTGGCATCAACTCACGACATGGCGTCCAACAGGGGAGCAGCTCTGCATTTCAATCAGTCAACCATTCCAGGGGCCACGTCCCTCATGGCTCCGGCTACGACCTACACGCCGACTTACTTCAGCAATTTCTATCTTCTTCTCAGGCTTACCCTCATCGGGTTCCTTCAAGCGCTGGGCTCGAGACCGCACACTCTACCGGCCAACATACGCCACCTGCAACAAATCATCACCCACACTCGCTTCCATTGCAGGGCCGCCCAGCTGTCGTGCACGCCCCCGTTATACCCCAACGAGATTCATCGTACGACCCCTCATCGGCACACAGAGGCATCATCACGGCTAGGATAGAAAAGTTGAACAAAGGCGATCAAATCTGGCCACCATGCGACCGCTGTCGCAGACTCAAATCACCATGCATAAAGCATCTGACGGCCTGCCAAGGCTGCACAAAAAAACACGCCAAGTGCGGATGGAAAACTATTACCGAAGAAGAGATTGCCTGGTTCAACCGTGAAGCGAGTAATAGTGCCGATGAGACACACGCCGAGCCGATCCCGGCGCACCCAGCGCCGTCGAGGCTGTTCCGATACGACCCAACACAAGACGACGGTCGATCCAACGAACCGCCCCCTCCATCCAACAGTCTCATGCCAGGGGGGGACAGATCTCGGCCCGGCAGCAGAGGGCAGCAAGAACACCGCCAGCGGTCGCCTTTGGACACAGGTTCCCGCAGCAGAACAAGCAGCTTCATGGACGTAGAGCATGAGCCTCCACCCCCGAACCAAAAGCCATGGATCCCAGAGCCGCCGCGGGGAGAGCAGCTCCCCAGTATCAAAAGAGATATGTTGCTCAGCCACATGGCGTCAGCCGCAACAGCAGCTGCTGATGCGCGGGATGCCAACTCAACACCTGCGAGCAACATGACTGGGCGATAGCATAACAACATGAATGGTGCGGCAGATGAATGTGACAGGAAACAATTTGGACCGCCTTGGCAACGCACTCTCTGAAAGGTGAGGGGTCGGCGGAAAGAATTCGAAAGAGCGTATCGAGTGTGTGTCATGTGTGTGTAGTGTGTGTGCGTATGTGCGTATGTGCGAATTTGTGTGCATTGCGAAGTACGATCAAGGGGGAAAAGGAAGAAGCGGAAAGAAAATAAAGACAGTTATAAAAATACACAAACAAGCAACTTTACCATTTCCTACTGTGGTTGATTCTGACATATCGCCAATCGCTTGACATGCTGATGTATTTGCATCTATTCATTTGGTACGGACTGTCCTCGTAAACTTGCTTCCTGTAAGGAAACACACTGGACGCCAAAGGATTGGGGCAGTATCCTTTGTGGAAAATTTGCTACGAAGCGACGCCTGGTATTTCTGCTGCCCGTCACGATAGGTCTTGGCGGGCTGGGCATCTCCCCAGTTGCTTCGCCCCTAATCATTGAGGCAACCGCACTGGTCCGCAACTGCCTTACAACTGTCTGCAAGATCCGACTAATCCGCGAACGGCTCCATGGAGGTTGACAGGGGCGGTGGTGACAGGATCATAAATATTGAGAGCATTCTCTGCGGGTAAGTACGCTCGAGAGCTTGCTTAGTATATTTGCCTAACCAAACTTGCGATATTCTTGCACAGTTCAGCGCAGCCACAGCTTGACCAGGGCCCGTCGTCGGTACGCGTCGAATGACTGAAGACGGGGAAGGCCATAGAGCACGGACCATCTGACGGATTTACCGGGTAAAGTGGATCACGGTCCAATCTGAGAGGTCGTGGCTCGCGCGTTCTCTCTTATCGAGCAAGAAAAAAAAAGTTACCCGTGTCTCCCATCATCCATGACGAGCCGCTCCCCACGACATGATCTCGACGTAACCATCTCCCATTTCGCACATCGACATCTGTCGCAAAGTGCCACCCTCTTAGCACGCACAACACGAGAAGATATATTGCATGGGAAGTGGACCGCATCCTCCATCCCAGCGCATCCGCACCTAGCTGTTCTTCTCTGAAATAGCTGGCCCCCTTTGCCCGTCGCCACTTTCCCCCTGATGGCTCACTCTCCCGTCCACCCTGAGTTCATGTCTGCAACAGGCGACAGGCCGGCCGCGCGCCGCGGTCCGGATACCACCTCCTATCCGGTCTCCCGAGAGAATGGCGACATCGTTCCCGATACAAACCAGAATCCGGCCGTGGGCGGAAAAGAGTCCCCTTTCGCCAAGTCATGGGTGCACTTTGTCGCTGGAGGGTATGTCGCAATGCTCTTCTCCTTGACCCCCCTCTCCCGACGGAGGAAAATTGTTTTGTGCGAACAGAAGCTGACGGCTCTCTCCTGCTCTTCAGTGTTGGAGGCATGACAGCGGCGACCCTGACAGCGCCCCTTGATGTTCTCAAGACCCGCTTACAATCCGACTTTTATCAAGCACAACTCCGCGCCTCCCACCAAGCCCGCTCCCAGGCCATCGGCTCTCTGAGCCCCCTCAGAGCAGCATTGTTCCATCTACGGGAAACATTTCAGATTCTCGGCTCCGTCTACAAAATCGAGGGTCCCCGCGCGCTGTTTAAGGGCCTCGGCCCCAACCTCGTCGGCGTCATCCCGGCAAGGAGCATCAACTTCTACACCTATGGCAACGGCAAGCGCCTGATCGCCGAGTACGGCAACGGCGGTAACGAGGCGGCGTGGGTACACTTGTCGGCGGGCGTGCTAGCGGGCATGACAACGAGCACGGTGACGAATCCCATCTGGCTTGTCAAGACTCGGCTACAACTCGACAAGAACGTGGCGCAGCAAAAAGGCGGTCTACACAGGCGACAGTACCGCAACAGTGTGGACTGCATCAAACAGGTCCTGCGCACCGAGGGGTTCAGGGGCTTATACAAGGGCATGAGCGCGAGTTACTTGGGTGTCGCTGAGAGCACGCTACAGTGGGTTCTGTATGAGCAGATCAAGAACAGGCTGGCAGCGAGGGAGGAGCGCATCGTCGCAAGCGGGAGGGAAAAGACGTTTTGGGACCAGACGGTGGATTGGATGGGTAATGCCGGCGCTGCTGGCGGTGCCAAGTTGGTCGCGGCCATCTTGGCTTATCCTCATGAGGTATGAAGTTGTTGCATCTACAATCTCGTGGAAACGAAGACGACTAACACTACGGACGTAGGTCGCGCGGACGAGATTACGACAGGCACCCCTTGCCAACGGACAACTCAAGTACACTGGCCTCTGGCAATGTTTCCGCGTTGTATGGATTGAAGAGGGCTTCATGGGTCTCTACGGCGGCCTCACCCCCCACCTTATGCGCACCGTCCCCAGCGCTGCCATCATGTTCGGCATGTACGAGGGCATGCTGCGTATATTTGGTGCCCCCAACAAGGCCGCCGCAAGCTTGTAGTTCTCATGGTCCTCGGAAAATAGCCACGGTCATATTGAACGATGGACGATATCACAAAACGGCAAAGACTTCGAAGACGACGAAGGCGACGACGACGACGACGACGACGATAACTTGGTGTGATGACTTCCTAACGCCGGAAAGGAGCTCATCAACATTGTCGACGACCCAAGACCCCTTGGATGTATAAACAAACCTTTCTGTACTATATTTACCACCAATCCTACGACCAGCGATCACTGGCCATCGCAAGTCTGGAACGGACGGGCCGATGGATGAAGCAAAACTCACCACAATCCTTGCATTTTGACAAGACCTTCCCCTCTTATCTTTCAACATTATATCCGAGAGGAATTGGCGACTCAAAAGCAAACCAGCCCCCTCCCCCCCAACGGTTGAGAACAAGAGAGAAGAAAAAAAGAAGCAAAAATCACCAACCCCTTTTACATGTACGATACAGGATGAGAACGACTCTAGACTTTTTAATATGGGTTAAAAAGGTCCATGGCCTAGAACAGGTCATGTTATCAAGGAGAAGCAGCTTCCGTGATCAGCGTAGGGAGAGTCTTGTGCCGTTTGGATTAGGATGTATTATTTGATGGATGGCGTTCCGCGGAAAAGCGACAAATGTACCAAAAGATGAACAGAAACTTGTTGCCCATGGCCAAGACTACCTTAAAGAGGGTGTCCTTGAACCGAGGATGCACTCCGTGTACAACATTCATGTATTAATCAAATCTCACTATTCCGTCTACCCACCAAACCAATTCTCAAGAGTCTGACATGGGAATGGAAAAGTCAACCAGCCAAAAGATAAGGTTTCAGCTAAAAAGGTTCCATGGTTGCTATTCGATGACAGAGACATGTATTCTCTTCGTATTTCCTCAAGTAACAGGTGATCTGCCTCTTTCCCGTCCTCAATGATGGGGCGGAACAGGGTCACGAACTTGGAAGCAGTCGTTTGCCACACATCCAGCCCAACTACAAGCCCACGGTCTCAGAACCAACACTTACTATCTGCCTCGATTCTTTCAAGTTGTAGGCTGGAATCCAGGTAGCAGTCATGATTTTCAATTTTGGAACGCCAACCTCCTCGCCCCCCTTGGAGAACAAAAACAACGCTGATGCTGCCCGTCTCGGCGAGTTTCGTGCTCGGCGCAAGGGGACGGTGTAGAAAAGAAGAAGCTACGGAAAAGTGGTAACGTCAACAACCAAAAACACACAAAGCCCTCCATCAATAGGAGAAAAACACGCATCCTATACTGCCAACCCACCACATCCCGCTTCATGAGACTAACTCTTCCATTTTTAACGTCGTTTTGTTTTCCCGGCCCGGGAGATCATTCAGGTGAGATAGAGGTCTTCGTCGCCAGCGCTTCCAGCTGTGTATTGATACGATGATACCTGGGCGGTCGTTTGCGCAATTTATTATTCGGCGACCGCAAAGCTGATGGTGAGAAACTGAGCCGGAGCTTCAGTCACCATGCGTTGCGATCCCAGTTGGGATCTGGGTTCATATCGTATCAGCCGTCCACACCTTTTTCACACCGGGAACCGTCATCCAACCTACCTTGTACGAATGCGGCCAAAACCTTGCTGCCTGTCTGGAGAAGGGGGTGGCCGACGACGATGCGCAGAAACTTCTCGAGGCCGGCACGGCGGCCCTCGATGACGTCGTCGCTGAAGCGGTTCGTAAAGACCTTTCCGGGCAGGGGCGGGATGGTGACACGGGCGCTCTCGCGCTCAAGGATGTCGCGGAAGTACTCAAAGTCCGAGTAGCGGCGACGCACACTTGAAGCACGGAGCTTGAAGGCGGGGATGTTGGTGCGGCAGACGATCTCGTAGTCGGTGTACATACTGCGGCCCATGCCATGGGTTCGAGGGTTGCGGACCTGTGACCCAAGAGTGTTAGGAAGGTCTCACGAGGCTTTGGCGGGTAGAGCGGCGGGGTATGCGGGACAAGAGAAGCAACGAGTTGGTGGGAGGGCGGCGACTGCTGCTGACGACCACTGTGGGCTTCTCACCTCGATCTCAAGAAAGTTTTCGGGCGGGCCGTAGATCTCGTCAAACGACTGCTGTCGGTTGTCCGGCATTGCCTGCATGATGGGCCGATGGAAGCGCGGCGAGGCCTGGCTGCCCGCCTGCGATCCGGTCGGGGATGTAGGGGAGGTGGGCTCAGCGCTGGTCGCGCGAGCGGCGTTCTGGTTATGGGAATCCGTTTTGGCGACTTTCCTGGGGGAGCAAGGGTCGGTCGTCGAGTTGTTTATGCCGAGGGGGGGTTGCCGACACACGAGACGGCGTGTCAATCTAGGTGAGCGGCGCTGCGAGATATGGGTCAAGGCGACGTTATTTTCGATTTGGTAAACGGGGGATGACCCTCCTCTTCCTGCTTCGCGATGTGGGTGGCTGGAGGCCTACGTAGACTGTTGAAATCTGGGAGTTGTTGTGGTGAAGCGGTAGTCGAAGTGAGAAGTGCCCTGGTAAAATCGTCTCGGGGCGAGTGAGGTAAGGGAATGGTGCGAAGGCGGCCGATTACGATAGAAACGCGAGGGCCAGCGCTGTTTAGCTGGGCTTTGCGGGGGAGCAATCATCAGTAGTAGTCAGCCCAGGCCCGACTGCAGCCGCCTCGACAACTGATTCGGCGATTACAACGTAGGCAGGACAAGAGAGGGGCTAAGCCGATGCACCGTCTGTGAGGTGGGGGCGGGCGCCTGATTGAGCAGGTGGGGTGACTTAACCAGTTGGACCGATGTTTCCTTTGCGACTGAAGTCCTGAACTGACCGACATGCCTCGGACTTACCCGTGCTCAACACATGCACGTGTAGTAAGGGCCAGAATCAAGCCAAGGCACAAGGAGATCGAGGTTGCGTTTCGATTACTTGGGAATGTCTACGTTTCTATCCCGTTTAGAAAAGCCCTAGCCTTTCGGGCCCTCTGCCCATCGCGTATGACCTTCTTCCGCTCTTCGTATTGATTCTCCCAACGTATTCGACTCGCATATACGCCAACATACAAATACAATATCCGCACCATGCAGTTCAATGCCTCCATAGTACGCCATGCTCGATTCGTTCTCGACAACACAGTCGCGACGCTAAGCAACCACACCCCGTCGTATCGCAACCACCAACTACTGCAAATGCGTCTTTGAGCCGAATGAGATTTGCTGGAGCATCGGATAAGTCCTACGAATTCAAGAGACCGGTAAACGCCAATTCCTCACCTCCTAATCCGAGCCTCTATACATGTATCGACACAAGTCTCCACTGCTGTCTGCTGCTAGAGCCGGACAGCCCCTTCATCGTCATGGCCACACAGACAGACAGACATCCCACAGAGGACTGCACAGCTGAGCCCGAACTGGGCGCGACATAGACTGGTTGTAATCGAGGGGTTCACTGTGATCCATTCTTGCGGCATCGTCACCGGGTCGTCTCAACCTACTTCTTGTCGGCAAACCTCTGATGGATAGCCCGGATTTGCTCCTCAACGTTGAGGTTGTGCAGGTGATTGATGTGTGCTTGGCTCTTTCCCTCGGGATTACCGTCAAAGCTGTGAATCGCGGCTTTCTTGCGCCGGGAGGCTTCTTCTTCCGATAAGGGCTGGCCGGTAACGCCGTCGAACACGTCGCTTCGCTGACTTGCTAGACGCTTCAAGTTGTTCGCGACGTCCGCTGTAGACAAGTTGGTCGTGGCATATCTTGCCTCTGCCTTTGCTTTTTGATCCTTCCACTGAGGGTCCAGGAGTTCGACTTCGACAATGGTTAGTCTGATATCATGGTTATTTTGAGATGGGCAGGGTGTAGTTACTTCTCATGTGATCTTGAAGCTCATCCATGGGGATCTGCTGCTTGCAGTTTGGACAAAGTGCCATCTGAACACTTTGTCTGTTGGACGCCCGTTGTAGTGCTCTTGGCACGTAATTCTCCTTGATTTTCATCGGAGCAGAACCACCACGTGCCTCAGCCCGCGCCTGCTGCTCCCGGGCACGCGCTTCTGTTCTCTCTTGGATCCTCCGCTCCTCCTCTTCTTCCTCTGCTGAACGCTGTGAGAGGCCGTTCTGGTATGACTGGTGTCCTGCCGGGGCTTGTGCCTGGTAAGGCTGTTGAGGCGCATACCCCGTGTGTACTGGCAAAGTCTGGGAGTTAGAGGTCTGTGGGTAAGCATTGTAAGTCGTTTCTTCGTCGGTCGGCATGGCCTCCTCGATACGGAGGTTGGTGATTGAAGCCTTGTTTCTTTCTTCAAGAGACGCGTATTGCAGCTCGGAGAGGTTCGTCGGAGGCGGCAGGTTCGCGTGTTCATCGGCATCGGTGAAAACGATTGTCTCGACAACCACAAAGTCGTTCCAGTCGATCCGTGCAAACTCAAGCTTCTTCTTCTCATCTTCTTCCTCCTTCTTCTGCTTCTCGATTTCCTGGAACTTCGAGTATTCGGCGCGTTGCCTTGCGCGGCTCAGGACGTGGTACTTGTCATCGATGTTCTCCTGGAGATGAGCAATACGCTCTTGCTCCAGCTTGCCTCCTTCACCGCCGAGTCCGCTGGCCCTCAGTAATGCCGTGTATTGGTCTACCTGGTGTTGAAAAAAGTTGTGGAATGTGTGGTTGGGGATAAGGAACTGAAACTGGGGGTTGCCGGCCTCGCGTTGGGCAAGCTGGGTCATGAATTGGCGGCCGTTCTTGGCGACGAAGAGAGCAGTCAAGCGGATGACCTCCAGATCCTTTTGGTTGATACGGGGCATACGAGCAGAGAACTGAAAGTCGGGAGGCTTGGGAGGACCCTTGGGCTTCTGTTCGGCAGGTGTCGCGGCTTCGTTGGCACGGCCAGCAGCGATAGCAGTGCCACGACCGGCCTTGATCTCATCGAGTCGCCATTGATAGAACGCGTGATAGGCATCGGCATTGTTTAAAAAGCTGAACTTTGGGTTGGAGCGCTCTTTCTCGCGAATCCTGTCCTCGAAAATCAAGCCGTTGCGTGCGACGTAACCTGCCGTCTTCTCGAGAACATTTCGAATTTCGCGGGGGGGCAGAACAACTCCGGCGGGAGGCTTGAGCTCGTCTAGCGCGGCAGTGGCATCGGCGTTGGTTGAGGTTGAGGCCATGTTGGTCGGGAAGCGCGCGCAATCTGGTTGATGTCGTCAGGATGCGACGCGTGGAGCTTGCGGGAAGTCAAACCAAACAGGGTGAACAGAGCTCTCCAGCCTCCGTTAACTTTTTCGCAGACACCAAGGCAACCTCGAACAAACCCCCCGAATTGGCTAGCCTGTCTGTTAGTCAGCAGGGTACGCATCGCAGAGGAGATGCGGCGCACGGTCCAGATCGTCCCCATAATCTTGAACCCACATATTACGAACTTCAAGCGCATCATGTTATTATTGCCTTGACTGCACTCCTCCAAAAATGACATTTATTGAGAGTTTATTGATCCATCAGCAACAGACAGCGCCAGCATTGCTTCAGAAGAAGCAGAGTAAAGTAAAGTAAAGGCTTCGGCGCATGTAAGTTGACCCACCCCCCGTGCTCCTTCATTACTCACGAACTCATAGAGTAGCTGGAAAGAGGGCGAAGAGAAGAAGGGTAGATTTACAGTTCTCACTGGCTACCTGTCATTTATGTTGATTGAAAGCCCGGTGGACTCTGGAAGTAGTCAGAAGCATTTGCTGGAATGTTGGGTTGGAAGCAGGGGACTCTACTAAACAGAGGAGTTCAAGAATGAAGGGAGGCTGTTATAATTGTAGCCTCTTGGTAAGTATACTTTCCTAAGGTGGGATACGAGGTGGCCGTTGAACACGTCTCGTATGTAGACACTGAAGCGCGGTGGCTTCGGTGGCAGCTTCCACACGAAGTTGGTTTGGCTTGATGCTTAACTATGGCGTCTAGCAACAGGTGCTGATGTGCGCACTGGATGAGGGCACGGCATCGCCACGATGCATGAAGAATCGAAAGTTGCTCTGCTGTGCATTGGAAGGGAAACCCACGTGTTCTTATGTCATGATACGTGTGAGGTAGAGTTGTCCTGCACGTCGTCTTTTCCTTTTTTCCAGCCGCAATGGATCGGTACGCACTGGCCAAGTCCGTCAATAGGTACCTAGTGGAGGGCATGGGTGGATCCAGCCCAGTCCGGATGGAAGCTGAATTTTTGCAGGAGACTCGGCGCAACGAACACTAGCAGCCACGGCACGTCGTCCGCCGTCCAATTTAGAGCTAGAGAAGCACAGATAGTCGATGGCAAGCGTCCACGTCAACTCCGAAGAAGAGGGGAAAAGAAAGATAAAAAGGTATACAGGTAGCTGGGCAGATACCTTGGGCGCTGCACAGTTGGGTGCTTCAATAGACGCGTACTTGCTACAAATAGTAATACCACCCTGAACCGCGTAAAGTGCTTCTGTCCCCTCAAGCACTCTCTGTAGGGAAAACAACAAAGCCACCCCCCCTTTCCAGCAGGGCGGATCAGTGGGGGTGCGGCCCCAATATGCTACTAGGTATGTAAGGTACCTTATGTAGGTAGGTAACGTAGGTATATATATACGTGTCCCTCGGGGCTGGAGTCGCTGCGTGACGGGTTGGGTAACTGGCTGGCTGCACAGACTCAGGGTGACATATATACGTGGGGTAACTCCAGACAGTTGTTCTCCTGCTCATGCAATACTTGTTGGGCGCATTTTGTTCGTTTAGGGGCTCACTCTTGGGGGAATCAAGGAAATCGTGTGAAGGAAGGGGGCGTGGATAGACTCCAGGGGGGCATGGATGATGGGAAGGCGATCACTTGAGGAGCCAGGCCGGTCCTAGGTCAGGTCCTAGCTTCGACCAATTGCTGGCTGTCAAACCATATGGGATGAGGCCACTTAAGCTACAACTTCGACCCTGACCCCCTTATCCTTCCTCCCTTCCAGCCTGGCCTTCCCCCAGCTGTCATCAGCTTCCGCGGTCAAACTTTCCGTCGCCAGACTTACTTCTATTTTCCCCATCCCCCCCTGGTCCAACTTTCCTCCCTCCCAACTCTCAGGAAAAAAGTATCCTCCTTTATTTTCCCGTCCCCTTCTATCGACATCATTGGGGCCATTCATCAAGGTCGCCACCCGTCATTCACATTTGCTTCATGACGGCCTTTTAATGCTTGCCTTCCCTTCTCGACTCTCGTTGATCCCCTTTTTACCCTTCTGCAACTCGGCCGACGCGGGAACGCCTCTGCCCTACCTGTTCTAGGTGTCGACCTCTCTCTATCATCCTCGTCTGACATCGTTGTCAGTAACCGCTGCCGCTGCCGTTGACGGTGAGGGAACGAGCTCCTTACCAGGCCCGACCATTCCCCGTCTGACGCCCACGGCCCGACCGAGACCTCCATTCACGATGTCTGCCACCAAGCCCGTTCGCTCTCCCAGCCCCAAGCTCGACAAGCCTGCCAATGGCGCCAACGGTATCAATGGCAAAGCACCTGTCGAGCGCGAATCGAGCTACAAGTCCGACGGTGTTGAGGACAACGATGTCTTCCTTCTGCCTGTCTCTGATTACCAGATCATGCTGGGCTTGACCTTTCTCGCTGCCATCGTTCGCCTATTCCGCATCTACCAGCCTACAAGTGTTGTCTTTGACGAGGTCCAGTAAGAACGCCCATTTTGACATACCCCTCTGCTGTGCCCCTTCTCTGACTTTGTACTCTCTCACAGCTTCGGTGGCTTTGCTTCGAAATACATCAAGGGGAGGTTTTTTATGGATGTCCACCCGCCCCTGGCCAAAATGCTTATTGCTCTGACCGGTTGGTTAGCTGGGTTCAATGGCGACTTCGACTTCAAAGAGATTGGAAAGGACTACCTCGAGCCTGGTGTCCCCTACGTCGCCATGCGCATGTTCCCCGCCATTTGCGGCATCCTTCTGGCCCCTCTTATGTTCCTTACCCTGAAGACCACTGGATGCCGTACTACAACGGCTCTGATGGGTTCTTCCCTGATCATCTTCGGTACGAGAAACCACGTCTTCCCGAGCCTTGCGGCTGTTACTAACACATTGCTAGAGAACGGCCTTCTTACTCAAGCCCGTCTCATTCTCCTCGACTCTCCGCTCATGGTTGCAACCGCCTTCACCGCTCTCTCCTTCCAGTCCTTCACGAACCAGCACGAGCAGGGCCCTGAGAAAGCTTTCCAACTTAGCTGGTGGTTCTGGCTACTAATGACTGGCTTGGGCTTGGGAACGACTGTCAGCATCAAGTGGGTTGGTTTGTTCACCATCGCCTGGGTGGGTAGCTTGACACTCGTCCAGCTCTGGGTTCTTCTTGGAGACACCAAGAACGTTACACCGCGCCTTTGGGCCAAGCACTTCATGGCTCGCGCTTTCGCCCTAGTCATTATTCCTGTCGGCTTCTACATGGCTATGTTCGCCATCCACTTTCTCTGCCTGGTCAACCCGGGTGACGGTGACGGTTTCATGAGCTCCGAATTCCAGTCCACTCTCAACTCCAAGGCTATGCAGGATGTGGCGGCCGATGTCGCCTTCGGCAGCCGCGTCAGTATTAGACACGTCAACACTCAGGGTGGCTACCTTCACTCTCACCCACTCATGTACCCCACCGGCAGCAAGCAGCAGCAAATCACTCTTTACCCCCACAAGGATGAGAACAACCTTTGGCTCCTTGAGAACCAGACCCAGCCGCTTGGCGTCAATGGCGAGCAGATCAACGGAACTCAAGCCTGGAACAACCTTCCCGAACCGGTCTTCATCAAGGACGGCGATGTCATTCGCCTATACCACACACCTACCTTCCGCCGCCTGCACTCCCACGATGTTCGGCCCCCTGTGACAGAGGCTGACTGGCAAAACGAAGTTTCTGCTTACGGTTATGAGGGCTTTGAGGGTGACGCCAATGACCTTTTCAAGATCGAAATCGTCAAGAAGCAGTCGCTCAGCCCCATTTCCAAGGAACGCCTTCGCACCATTGAGACCAAGTTCAGACTGGTACACATCATGACTGGTTGTGTTCTCTTCTCTCATAAGGTCAAGCTTCCCGAGTGGGCTTCCGAGCAACAGGAGGTGACATGCGCCAGAGGGGGCACGCTTCCCAACAGCCTGTGGTATATCGAGTTCAATGAGCACCCCCAGTTGACCGGTGACAACGTCGAGAAGGTCAACTACCGTAACCCCGGCTTCTTCGGCAAGTTTTGGGAACTTCAGAAGGTTATGTGGAAGACCAATGCCGGTTTGGTCGAGTCTCACGCATGGGACTCCCGTCCTAGTGCGTGGCCGCTTCTCAAGCGCGGCATCAACTTCTGGGGCAGGGACAACCGTCAAATCTACCTGCTAGGCAATCCCATTGTGTGGTGGAGCTCTACACTCGCTGTTGTCGTCTATGTTCTTTTCAAAGGCATTGCAACTCTCCGCTGGCAACGCAACTGCAACGATTATGCCAATACCACCTTCAAGCGGTTCGACTACGAGATCGGCACTGCCGTGCTAGGCTGGGCTTTCCACTACTTTCCTTTCTACCTGATGGATCGTCAGCTATTCCTTCACCACTACTTCCCGGCCCTTTACTTCGCGGTCATGGCCTTCTGTTCAACATTTGACTTTATGACAGCTCGGGTCTCCTTTGCTGGCATTCGCAACAACCCCATTATCAACCGCGTCAGCGCCGTCACCTTCTTGGCCCTTACAATTGTCGGTTTCGTGCTCTTCTCGCCTTTGGCCTACGGCAACCCCTGGACCAAGGCCGAGTGCAACCGTGTCAAGGTCCTTGGCTCTTGGGATTTCGACTGCAACACTTTCCATGAAAACGTGAGTAACACCACTGCTTTTATCCCAGGTAGAGATATGCCGGAGAGAGGATTATGAAAGCCTGTCGTGGTCGGTTCATTAGGGCTGTGGCTATATCGTCTTTATATTTTGGAAGCGGGATTCATAGCCAAATCAGACGTGACTCGGCAAAGTATCACGTTGGGACGTTTGAACATGATACACTGACGCTGACTTTGTTTTCCTGGCATCACAGTACTCTCAGTATACGCCACTCCTTACGCGCAAATCTTCTGCTTCTGGTGCCACCCCGACACCGGCAAAGTCCGAGGCTCCCGCTGCCCCAATTGGCGGACAGGTGGGACAGATTCCCATCGGCGGTGCCCCAAAAGAGCAACCAGAGGAGGCGGCCATCTCAGGAGCCCCGAGCCAGAGGGTGCTTTCCCAAGAGGAGAAGGTGGAGTACCGGGACCAAAACGGCAACCTTCTCGACGAGGAGCAGGTCAAGGCCTTGGAGGGCAAGGTCGAATTCAAGACAAAATACGAGACGCGGACGCGCGTCGTCGATGCAAATGGGAACGAAGTACAGATGCCCGAAGGCGGTTGGCCGCAAGAGCTTGGTCAAGATCAAGGCGGCAACGTCGCCCCGCCTCATCCTGATGTCCAGGGCGTCGACCCTGAGACCAAGGCCAAGGCGGACGAGTCAGCCGTCCCCAAGGCTGCCGAGAGCGTTCAGGGCCAGAAGGAGGCTGAGCAGAAGAAGGCCAAGCCGGCAAGCGATGGCGGCAAGGAGGCTACTGCTCAGGAGGAGCTTTGAAAGGTCAGTGTGGGAGGAGGGGACAAGGACTGGATTGTAATGGTATAGCTCGAGCTATATGTTTCTGCAGTTGATCAAGTGGTATGATCTGCATTTCTCTCTTCTTTCGTCCTTTATCTGACCCAAGATCGTTCATTGTGTACCAACCCATGGCTGCAAAGGAAAGGATCCATGGGTGTAGTATGGTTCGTAGCATAATTCCTTTTGTTCTCCCCGCCATTGTAGCAGAAGAGGGTAGGACTAGTGGTGAAGGTTAGCCCGTGAATACCACTACGAGAAGAAAGACTTGTCCTTTTCGTTCTCAAGGCCAAGAAAGGCATGTTATGTCCACTGATGCAGAAGATGAAGAAGCTTGACGGTAATTCCCACACATTATTGGATGAGAGTAGAAAGAAGTGCTGCTCAACACATGCCGTGTCTGTCTGCAAAGGCCCCTTGTGAGAGATTGCGTGAATAAAGGGAGGGGACCACACTCGGCTTAGTCAATATTAGGGAACTCTGGGGTGGCCAAGCACATCTTCCAAGTCATATGTGCGAAGGCATAAATTCTGTAAGGAATGATCCCATGCAAAGGGCATTATCGTCTTTGGCATTAATAGCAAGGCGGCACAATCTAATAGTGGCTTTGTCCCATCCTTTTGGTCCGTGATTTATCTGAATAAATGCCCGCTGCTGTCCGGCCCACCCCATTCACTCCTTTGACAGCAACCTGTTAAAAATATCATGTAGGGGATCAGTTTTTGCTCTCCAAAACGCCAAGTTCCCCGAGTCCCCAAGTCCCCGATCAAGAAAAAGGGTATGTGCCTTGGTCCGCCCTAAACTTCACATTCAGTGACCTCCCACCCCTTCCTGTTTTGCCTTCATTAGTAGCACCGACATCCGTGCCTCGGTGACATTCAGTTTAATTAATACAGTATTGAAAAGTAATTGGGTATGTTGCATAACGAAATCGAGGTTTGAGGCGTTCGACGTGACAACCCGACACGCTCCTTGTGGATGCACATTTGATCAATGAGGGGGTATGTCGGCCCGTTTATTGCGCTTCAGCAAAAGCCGTAGTCGCAGGGTGGTTTGCCTCCGAACTGGGAATATTGATGGAGAGACGCGTGTCTCCCTCCTTCTCTGCAATGTCGCCCTTTTTCAATGACAACAAGGAGTTTGTTGAGTTTCGGTTGCTCGAGCAAGGCGTTTTTGGCCGCGCCAGCGAGACTCCCGTGTCCATTAGAATTGCAGCCTCTTCTAAGGGAGTAGCAAATGGGGTATCATCGTCGTTGGGGCTTTCCGCAACCGTTACTGCAGCCTTTGGTGCAGCATCCCTAGAGTCGCTCTCTTGGCTGACTCTAGGACTTTTATCTGAGGAAGCCACCGGATGGTTAGCCGGAACAACTCCACCGCCTATGCGAGACCAAAACATCTGCTCGCGCAGGCGAACACTCTCCTCCCAAGCTGCCTTTTCTGCATCCTCGCCTTCCGCTCGCCAGTGGCCGTCTTTCAGGATGCGTAGGAAGTTGAGGAAATCACAAGTAGACCTCACACGGCCCAAGCAGTATTTGCAGAGGGGATAGCGCTGTGCTGTTTCGGACTCGCTGGTTCGGAAACGGTAGGTTCGTAGATGTTCCTCATCCTTGCGCGCATCACCGCACAAGGAACAGGGGTAGAACTGCGGTTTGACAAGTGACGCAAACGGAGCATTAGCAGGAATCGGCTCCACCACGATCGAGCCGTCACTCATGGCATTCAAAACGCTGCGACGCGCAAGCCAAGAGAGTCCCGGGGCAATATCTAGTCGAAGTGTCGGCTCTACGTCCTCGGCCAACACACGTTTGAAAAACTTTGTTTCCTTGAGAGCAGGTGGGGGTGGGCCCAAGTTGGATGAAGCTGTGCTCGAGACGGAGGCTGGGGTATTTGGTGTCTGCGGTGAAGACGTCGCAGAGGTTCCCGTTGTGGAGAGAGAAGCAGTCGAGGCATTGGAGGGGTGAGCGCTCGAGGTGCTACCCCCGATACCAAGACCTAATCCGTGCAGTCCATTGAAGGAGCCGGACGACACACGGCTCCCTGCGCGGTTGCGGGACAAGCGTGTAAGATTGACAAAGTCCTCAAATGCGCCCAAGTCAGTCCTGAGAACCGGCTGGATGAGATGTGTCAAGCTAGTAGGGTATGTTGGCGAAGTGGGATCCACAAGAGACGAGGGGATGAGGCCTTCCGAGCGCTCGTCGTCCTTGATGTCAAGTTTGCTGAAGCCAGGCGAGGAAGGAGCAGTTCCGGTTGTGGCGTCATCTTTCTCGGTTGTCAGTTGCTCCATGACGTGTTTTAGGTCGGCGAGTTGTTGTTGCTGAGAGGTCAGCAAGGCCTCCATATCACCCAGCTGAGACCGCAAGTGGTCGTTTTTCTTTTGGAGAACCTCCTGCTCCAGTCGCGCCTCTTCTTTGGCCGAGATGACCATTTTGTTTGCCTCCTCGAATAAGGCCGTGGTCAAGTTCTCCAATTCTTGTTCAATCCTCTTAGTCTCCTTTTCTGCGTCCTCCCGTAGCTTCTTCTCCTGCGTGACACGGAGCATGATAATTTTCTTCTCATCCTCGGCGGTCTTCCGGCGGATCCATATATCGCCAGCAAGCATTTCGCGTTGGGATTCGTTCTGCTCCTCCAAATGCTTAATTTTATCGCGCGCTCTTTCCAACTCCTGACGTGTAGCAGAGAGTGTATCGTCAAGAGTTGTTTGGTGGTTGATGGCGTTAATCAACTTAGCACTCAAGGTTGCAACTTCGTCGTTCAAATCGGGGTGATGGGTGGTTTCGGCCTCACTTGCAGGGCTCATGGCTCGGCTGCGCGGATCGGGCAAGGTGCTGAGTTCGCCGTCATCGTCTGGAGGTGATGCTGTGGTAGGGCGCAGCGCCGGTGACGAGACGACGGAAGAAGACAGAATAGGGAGATCAGCGACGGATGGTGCTCTGCTCGTTATTTTTGTAGCCCTGGGGCTGGGAGATGGGGATCGGGCCATGGAGGAGAGGGATCGGAAGTGACCGAAAGGTCTACTGCCAGGTTGAGGACTGGTATGCTGTGCCCAGCCAGCGACGGCAATGAAACTGTGCCAGACAAGATTAGTAACAGCCATTTGACAGTTCAAAGGGCGATATGTAACGGCATCGCAAGTCAAGAGTTTGTCGGCTTGAGCAGACAGAAAGGACGGGGAGAAGAGGAGAGCACAACGTGTTTATTGGAGGGCGAGGGACATACGAATCCATTCCTGTAAATCTAGTTCTGTGGATTTGTTGGGCGGTAAGACAGTGCGTTGGCAAAAGCTGGGAGCACCCGTGAGGAATCCGGACAGCAAGCGCGAGATGCGAGGTGTGACAGGGCAGCTGGCAAGCGAAAGGGAGGTGGAATGTAGTAGGTAGAGCAGGACGCCAATCAATTGTTGCCAGCAATCAAACTGGGGTACCGATCAAGTTGAGCCGGAGAAGGGGCGTTGGGGCCTTCAAATGTCCCACGGCAACATGGCGATGCTTCCGAGGCCAAGATGGGGTTTCTCTTCCAGTGGCAGGTAGGTGGATGATGGTTCGGGATCGTGGGTTCGAGTTTGGGTGGTTGTCAGAGGGGTTCGTGGATTAGTCGACAGAGGAGCTTGGTTCTCGTGTTATTCAGGAGGGACAGGTGAGGAAAGGCAGGAAGGGGAGAGAGGAGGAGAGAGCAAGCGGGATGACGGGTGCAGGCCGAACAGCGGAGCACCCCAAGACTTTGAGCGTTTTCCAATCGTGGGAGGCGCGGAATAAGCAAGTGGAAGCAAGCATGCAGGCGCAAGTGCAGATCGGGAGACGGAGATGCACTAAAGAAAGAGAGAGAGAGAGAGAGAGAGAGGCGGCAAAGCGAGAAAAAGGACCAGCCACAGAGAGAATAGAATGGGCTACAAAAGACTGGGGACCAAGAATTGGCCATGTCCAGTAAACAGGGACCAGGACCCGAACAGGACGGATGACATGGGTGGAATTGGACGGGTCGAGCGTGACAGGGACCAGATGTCGAACTTGCAGGTCCAGCTGTGAGTGCGAGTTGTCTTGACCCGGGCGGGGGGCGGGCACTGACCACTGACCAGCAAGTACGAGGAGGCGGAGGAGGAGGAGGGTGTGTGGGTCCAGTCCACGATGAGCGAAGTGCCAACAGGGGTGGGGGCGGTGCAACGAATAGCCGGGACACTTGGATGTGGACTGGAACGCGCCCGAAAAGGTGGCTGTCTCTCCCACCTTGATGCTCTACGCAGTAGCGTACACGTACATTACCTAGGTGCGGTCCTAAGAGGAACCGTCTTGGATACGTATCTTACTCTTCGTCTGCCACATTTGCCGATACAGTCCCCCCCTCCCCCCCCTTTTTGTTTTTCTTCCGCGTTCCGTGGTATTGTAGTGCACACACGTTTAGCCGTCGTTGTATGAGCTAATCACGGTGGCAATCAGCAAGTTCCGATCCAACCTCAGCCATCGACATACGTGTAATACCTTGACCTGGGTGGGTGGCACGGTGGGTAGGTATATCATATTGTACTAAGTAGCTAGCTAGCTAGCACAGCGAACGGGACCAAGTTGTGCACGAGCAAGGGTTGTCGAAACTAGGAGGGGGCCGGCTGGTCATCGGCAGCGCGGCCTGGTAGCAGGCGACAGACTGGAGGATGACGGCGTGACGACATTCAGACCGAGATGCTGCTACGCACATGTTGTCATCGTCCTCAGATACTTGGTCCAGCATGCTCTGACCTGGTCAGTCGGTACATGTAGTGCTGTCAGATCGGGAGCACCTCGACTGACCACTGTGAACCTCTATACCTTTAACTGTCATTGTGGGTCCTCCGCGTCCCTCTTTGCCGTTGGGTTTTGCTACCGGTACGTATACAGCACTACGTACTACCTATAGGTACCTAAACGTGGACGGACCAAGGTTGTTGAGATGCCGACTCACAGCCACACTACATAGGTGGTGGTAGTGCACACTACCTACCTACACATCTTGGCCACTGCGTATTTGTACACATCCTGTAGTGTTCATACTATCGAATGAGTTAATGGGGCGATGGGACGAAGTCCCGAGTCGTATACTCACAAAGAAGGCATCCCGTAATCCGACCTACTTCAAGTCGGCCGAACGCCATTTCGAATCCCCTCCCGCCCCAGTCTCTGTAGGTACGCGGCCGCTGGTTCGGTTCATTTGAGCGAGAAATAGGCAGTTGCAGCCTCGCTGCCTCACAGCTACCTGACATCCACGGTCATCCGTCTGTCTATCGTCATCATGTGCTCTCTCGCTCTCTCGCTCTCTCTCTCTCTCTTTCTCTCTTTACCCCTCCTCCTCCCCCTTCCATGTTTCTGTAGACGCTTCCCTGTCTCCCCTCATCTTTCTCGCCGTGTCGAGTGGCTGTAGATCATGGCAGCGGATAGACAGACTAAACCGGGCATGTGTCTCCAAACGGCGGTCATACATAGTAGTTATGAACGGTCTGTCCCTTTCAACCAAGCCTACTGCTAATGCATGAATTGTTATTACTCGTGAGCTTTAATCAGCCGCGTCCCTCCCGTCTCGTTTCGTCTCCTCTCCTCCTTTACCTTATCTGCTGCTCGCCTACACATTCAAGCTTCCCTGTCGTCTCAAATTCCTTGCTCTATCCTGGTTTAGCTTCGGTAAGCCACACTAGGCATAGCCTGGCCAAACGGACCCCGACCTTTGACTCGCACGCATCGCCGGAACACGACACGGGTATCCCTTTCACTTGTCTACCCTCGATTCAAACACTCGCCCAAGCTGATTCGTCGCTTAAGATGCTATCGCCCCCGTCACCTCATCCTCGTATCGTCCGTAATTGCATTGAACAAACACGACTATCGCATCAAAAACCGTGCCCCCTCACGTCTCCGTCTCTACGCATTTTCGCACATTCGCTTGCCCATGCAATGCTGCGACTTTGGCCCAGCTAGTTTCAGGTCACGAACAATCACTAGCGACGGTCGCTTAACCCGTCACAAACCCGACCTATTCTTAGTTGCTTCTGCGCCGGCGTCGGTACAAGCCCCAACAATACCCAAGACCGGGGAACCGCGTCTTGAACCACCTTACATGCTTGCTGCCTTTTTACCCCGTGTCTACTTGACCCTAGAATCTGAAGCATGCCAAAGGCACTACGGTGTGCTTCATCTTTCAATGCCTGCGCTCATCTTCATGCCTATATGGCAACTCCCGAAAAGCCATGCCATTGGCCAGCTTTGCAATCTCCAGGCCAGTTGCTACCTTCGACAGACGACATGGCTTTACTACAGATGTCGGTACCTCGACCGATTTAATGTCCTGCCTGCTCTGGGCCCCTCTCATCAACTGCACTCTCAAACCTCGGCCGCCTGGAAACTCGGTTGCCACCCTTCCAGACCAGGCCCATTGATTCGGGTCAGCACTGACGCGCCTGATCGCCTACCGCATTGCGATGTTACTTCTATTCCACGTTGGACGCGTGCCAGTCGGGTTGAATTGAGTCGAATCAACTGCCCGTGGCCCTGTAAGACTTGTTTTCTTTCCGCATCATCGACGTCCGAGAAACAAGCCCTTGAACGGCGGATATGATAGACCCCTGCATCCCTCGGGCCTGGTCTCATGGGGCTAACTGCCTCCAGCCATCAGCCACGTTGTCAGTCGATCTCATCTCCGCCACCCGTTATACCATCTTCAGCCTCAGGGACTTCCCCTTTCTCTCCTTCAGTACCTACCCCAGTCAAGGTCTAGCCTACATAGTACATCGTGCCGCCAGCCATCTTAGTCGCCGCTCGTTATCCGCCTTCCCAGCCTGGCCAGTCTGGCCAGAAATGGTTGGCGCCCGGAGCGTGTTAAGTGCCCAACGTCCTCTCACACAACCTCGTTTGTTGCAAGCGATGGCCACAGGAGCACAAAGCAATGACGTTTCCGCACGCTTTATGGGTGTCTTTGAACGCCAACGGCGCCCCATCGTGATGTTGATCTCTTTTGTATCCAGCCACTTCCAAATCCTTTGCTCTTCCAGCCCCCGCGAGCCTAACGGTCAACGCTTTGTCGATGACGGCGCCACCACACTCGCTGCTCTTGTAATTGTCGTTTCTCTCCTTGTCTCCTCAGATCAATCCTCTTCGTCCCATCTCCTCTAGATTCCGTTTGGATGTTTCACACGGACACCCAGCTATCTGACACTGCTCCCCCGGTCGACCGTCCTGGCATGCTAGATGCTAGGTATTGCTCAATGACAATCCTTTGAGGGTTTCCATTTTGGCTTGCCGAATCTATCTTGCCACACTGCCACATGCCGTGTGTTGACGTCTGATGAACCTCAATCACCACGCTTTCTTGAAGCTTTTCCCCTAAATGATCAGGCTCCTACAGCTATGAGTAGCATCCAGGTTGACAACTTATTTCGTCGATGTTTTTTTCATTCTTGTAACCTCCAGAACATACCTCGGCTCGATGCTTCCAATACTGGCTGCGCTTCCATGGATTCGCGCCGTTGGGTTTTGCAGATGACGAGTTTGCCTTCGCCCGAATTTTAACTAATAATGCAGCATAGCCCCAAGGCTAATGTCACATTGTGATCAAATGTCCTTTTGGCGACGTCATCGGCTGCGGTATGTTGCAAGACACGCGCCGACCTGGGCCGAGTACTAGAGACACCTCCTCGCACCATCCCCTTCGTACTGCCGTCGGGCCCGTGCTCAGCCCCAAGGCATACCTTCGTCCCATGTCACCGGCCCCGACGACCGTCCAAATTCTTTATCAATCACCTTGAAACGCAAATAAGTCCTTGTGTTGAGGGAAACATGAATCTGGTGCGTCCACATGGAGGCTCAGCGACTTCTTGCGTCTTGCTCATGCCTATTTGGAAAACGCCACCTTGGTCCCCGATCAGCTAGCTTGTCGAACCAATGGTTGACCGCCGCCTCCTATACAATCACGACTATCAACTCAACGAGACAAGAAGCGACATCCTTGCAGGAGGGAAACAGTGGCTCAACTCTCGCACGCAAAAAGATAGCTCCGACCCCAACTCAGAAGTCTCCTCTGCCCCTATCCCGTTCCAAACGGCCTTGCCCTGAATTATACTGATGTCTTATTTGCCCCCTCCTCATAGCGTCATTGGATATGTCTCAATGAAACTCTATCTTCCACGTGAAAACTTGGCACCACAACTAGTCACACCTAGGTATACTGTAGTCAGTCACCTGCATCAATGTAAGTTATCAATATTCGTCTGTTGGTTGCAGCCCTTCGTAAGCCTGCCACGCCCATCTGTTCTCTGATGTTCATGGGTTCGTCTTGGGTACAAAGACAGGTCTACACCCCAAGGTTACTTGCAGCTGACAAGTGCTACGAGCATCACCTAAACCCAGGTTGACTTGTTCATTGACGCTATCGTCTTTTCCAGACTTGATGGTAGTATCTGCAAGGACGCTACATCTCTCTTCTCGATATATTTGGAGATACACTATGGTTAGAGACCCAACGCAAGTCAGTATAGAAAGCAATCCGAGACGGACGCATCGAACCCGCAACATGTGGCCCGGCTTTACGCGTGTATCAATCAAGCTCACCCCACCCGTCAGCTCTCGTGAGCTTTCCTCGTCTGTCAGATATCTTCGAAAACCAGATGTGGAGCTGGGCGGTACTTTTTCGAGGCACCCAGCTACGTTACGATACGCTTCTTGGAAGGCTATCCTATTACCAGACTGCTAGCTGCCCTCTCCTAAATTTCAAAACGTAATCCAGCCGCGTCGAATTGCTATGAGCTTAGCTAGGTAGTATTTGAAGGATCCTGGTATCGCATCTACCACACTCTTACTACCTTGCTCTTCCTTGCACCCGAGGGGCCCCCTTGACTTTACTCCGATACAATAAGGGAGATATACTATACGATTCCATTCAGAGCCATGTCGCTCAGAGTGTGCTGTAGGCGATCGAGGCCCGGCATCTAGGTCCCTGCTACCGGTTCGTTGATGGTCACCCTCCTGCCGCCTTGGAGATACGTTGCGACTCTGTGTACTTGAATTCTGGGCAGTTCTGGCCTTGAACCCATTATATAAAAAAATCCCCACCCTCACGGTCATCAGTACGTTCCTTTTGCATCTAGACAGAGGTTGACGGTCTGCTACCTGATTTATGTGTTCATACCGACCCCTCCGCCATCATTACTACCACCAGTACCAAGCCCATGAACCCGAAGTGGGGACTCAAAGTCCGTCTAGTCCGGCATGGGGTCAAACTAACATAACAGGCTTTGCAAGTTTGTTGTTGGCGATGGTTCCAGAGAGATCAGACCGAGGCTAAGAGCATTGCTTCGGAGGACTTCGACTCGTGGAACGTGGAGGCGTAGACAAGACTGCACCGGAACCCTGGCCAACGTGATCTTTTGTGTAATACTGTATGGTCCTTCGATGTTGCTTCCTCTCTTAACTAACAGGATTTGTGAAATGGGTCGCTTGACGATTATACATGTACTACACACGCGGACGTCCTTTCTCAGTTACATGAAGCTATATCCTTTTTGAAATACCCAACTCTATGATCTAAGTTGGCAATGGCATTCAGCTTCTCAGATCTCGGCTCGAATGCGTCCATCTCTTGTCCTAAAACCCAACCCTATTGAGCCATCTAGGCGAGGGTTCTCACCACTTCTATACAGAAAACCTGCACCTTATTGCCTGTGCGGAGAGCACTCCTCGCTGTTCTGGTATTCGAATCATATCGACCAGTAACTAAGGCCTGACGGGCTGTTTATGCCGCACCGTTTTCTTGCGAGCATTGAGGAGGAAACCTCCCGGTGGTTCTATTACTATGCATTACAAGTCAAAGGATGCTATACTCAGCCGAGCGTAATGTTTCTCGTAATCCTGGAAAGAAGTTGACAAGGTCTTAACTTAACATTCGACAAGGAAGGGCGAATCATCCAAACATCCGATATATCGAATGCCCCAGAGCATCGTACAAATGCTGTTTTGGTTCTAACAGGGGATAGCTGGATTAAAACATTATACCTTTTCATACAACTGAATGCTCCTAGGCTGCTTTCACTTGCCTCGTCTCGATCTCATCACATATCATCAGCTTGTTCCCCCAAACACCACTTCTTCGTCTCAAAGTATTGGGGACGACGCTTCATATTCGAAACAATTTGTAAGATGTTCTTCCCATCCTCGGTAGCCAGGAGTCCAGTTACCATCAACGAAGTGACATCTCGTGTCCCTCTCGCACCGGGAATACTGCACGTAGAGCCAGGCAAAGGAATCTTCAGATAGGTCTATTATAGTCAGAAAATGGTTCACCCAGGCAAAAAGCCATGCCTGCACCTTGTCTACTTATTGTGAGGAATGACGAAGCCGGGGCAGTGCGGTGCCGCATTGGTCTCCACTTTCGCCCGTCACGAGTGCGGGGAAACGCCGATCGCATCGCATGCGCAACTGACCGGGCAGTCAGTGCCAAGGCTCACCCTACTCGGACCCTGAAAATGGACCCGGCGGGAAGCGAGTGCGAGAGGGATAGCGCCGCCACTTCCTATGAAAACAGTCTCTACTCTTTACGTGCGCCCCTTCATGTAGCCTGCTCGCCTCCAAACAGTGTTTTCAAGACATACCCTCAACTCATCTTAAGGACAGTATACGTGTAAGTGACGAGGAACTACCTCAAACAACGACGGGGGAAAGGGAAATTGAGGTAGTTTGCCATTATCTAGTTGATCGCTTGTAGAGGAGGGGTTGCAAAGTCCCCGACACTTATGTGGTCGCAGAAACATCCCATCGAACGAATTCATGAGAAGTGGACGGACATCCAGCCACACTGAGGCCGCCTACAAGCTCTCCATCTGAAGGTTCCCCATCGCACTGCCTTATTCGTGGTCTGCCACGACTGTCACGTCTAAACCTTCGTCATTGCCCATTTCATCAGGGACCCGTGCCCGATTCGAAGGGCTTAGGGCTTATAAAGAGTTGTCCCCAACCTGTCCGTCCGGCGGGGGCCTGGTTACTTGAGAGCATGCAATCCAGTCACATCGCATCTTGTAAAGATCCCAAACAGAGGTACACATTCTCGACAACCGCCACGGAGGGAAGTTGCCAACTCCTTGTCCCCAGCCTACATTTCGCCGATCGTCAAGAACCGAAGACTTGACCTACAATCAACATGTGCTGTCGAAAACGCCGCGCCGCCCGCCAGGCTTGGCTCGAACAACGCGCTGCTGTGGGAGGCAGATGCGGTCGAGGCCGCGGCTGGAGCCCTGGTCCTGGTCTGGGTGGCTCACCGCCTCGTCCCCCTTTCATGGGCGGCAGAGAGACCTTCAGCCGATGGCATGATGCCCCTCGCAATGATTCCCCCCAGGAACCCTTGCACTATCAACAAGTTACCATCCCCCGCAATGAGCCTGCAACCAGGGATATCGAAAAAGACACACCTCCCGCTGAGCCCAAGGCTAGTCGTGTGTCCTTCACATCCGGCCCATTTGGGTGGTGGAGGAAATCCACCAGGACTGATGCCAACAGGGAACTGAAGAGGGAGTCCACCATGACTCTGCCGCCGCGGTATAAATCTGGCGTGCCTGAGGTACCGCAGTGGCCCGATGACAAGGCCGCAGCAAAGAGGGAGTCGCTTCCACCCGACTATAATGCTGCCACAAAGTACTAGCAGATCGGCAAACTTGGAACGCTATGTCGACAGGACACAGAACGGGTGGATGTGCAAGGTCAACACATGAGCTGTAAATGACACATATTACTGTATGTAGCAATGGCGATGGATATTAGTTCAAGCAAAGTGTTGTGCCGCGTGACTAGCTGCAATGGGTATTCTGAGGGTATAGCTCAACACAAAAGGAGACCGAAACTTCCCAACTCCACGCCATTCCAAATGTATACAAGAATAAAAGTGACATGTCCTCGCGGACTCGACTACAATAGTGGGTGATTAGTCCCAATCCTCATAGCCACCCGCACCATATGGGTTCCATTCCTGTCCCGGATAACTTGTCGCGCTCATCTGGGGTACCTCGGGATCTTCTTCTTTTCTGTACTTGACACCTCCGGACTGCAATTCCTCGTAGGGGTCGACCAAAATCTTCTCCTCATGAGCTTCGTGACGAATGGTCCTCCTGCGTTCGTCTTCGGTGTCCTCCAGCTCGGCTCGCGTGCTTTTGCCCCTAGCCAGAGTCTTCGATATCGCTCCTTTAGCGTGTCCGTTCGCGTGGGTGGCATTTCGCGGCGCTTCGTCGGCGGAGCTGTCACTGACCATGCTCTGGCCCGTTGCTGTGGCGGCAATAGGCTGTGACGGTGGGGTAGGTGGCCCCAACGGCAGTCGTGGAGTGGAATCGTAGATGTCGTCTGGAGTATCCTGGTTTGCCTTGTGTACATTTACTCTTAAAGGGGGTGCTACAGGAGCTGGCACCGGCGGCTCCGAGGAGACGACCCTCTCCGTCGCAACTTGTTTGCTTGGTGAGGCAGTGCGTGAGTCGCTTCCTGCAATACTGCCACCGTCGACAGCAAGCCCCCGCGTCTGAGTGTGGAACTGCGGCCGAAGAGATGCCTCAGTTTGTGATGGGGCTTGATTATCATCACTGTGAACTTGCGCTTGAGATCCGGCATCATTTTGCCCCTGAAAATCCCTACTGTCAGTTTGATGGGGACCTTGTTGCCCACTGTGTTGACTGAGCATTGGTGGTTCACCATTAGGACCGCCTGTGCCTGGCTGCGTGTTATGGCTTGCGTACGGCATATTGGACTGGTGCGAGGCCATGCTGATCCGGCCACCTCCCTCAGGCACTGTATCGGGCTGCATATGGCTCTGGGGCAGATGTTGCACATGTGATGCGGCGGTCCCTGATTGCTTATACAGCGACACCTCAGAGGTGTGCGTCTGAGCAGTCGGAGCCGGACCCCATTGCTGCACCGGTGGTACTTGGTGCGGAAGGAACTGGCCTGGCGGGGATGTACGAGGTATGGCGTAAGGGGACGGAGCCACACCGCCTTCGCCATGAACGGCAACGTATCCTTGAGGGATCGGGACCTGGTCGTACTCAGGCTCGATGAAGCCCTGAGGCTGGGGTGCGTTATGGTTAGGCCCATGTAAGGGGGGGATTGCTCGAGTCACTGGGAGATCGACTGTTGGCCTATGATGGTGTGGAATGTGCCCGTGATCCTGCCCAGCATCAGAGCTCCCAAGGGATGCATCGTACTGCGGGACAGGTTGCTGACCAGCCACGCCCATAGATGACGGGGACTGACGTTGTTGTTCGTACATGGGAAAGTGTCCTTGCGAGGGGTGAGGGTTCCTTTGAGTAAGAGGGCCAGGGGGTGGCATTCTCTGCTGCTCCTGACCTATTGGCAAGCGCTGCGCCCTAGACTGTAACGGCTGTGCCTGTCCTAGGTGTGCCACCTGTTGCTGTTGCGGTGGTCGAGCCTCAGGCTGCTTAGAGGACCGTTTGAATGCACTGAAGATGGACTTGGTCGCTGGTTCCTTCGTATGACCCTGGTGGAACTGGGATGGCGCTGTTTGCGTAGAAGTCCTGTTCCTAAACCATTTCGAGACTGAGCTCTGTTGGCCATCTCCGTGGGGATTTTGAGATTGGCGCATCTGGTTGCGGCTCGAGAAGGACAAGGAAGAGTGCTGGTCAGAGGACAGTGGCATCTGGGTGAACTGAGCTGGATGACCTTCCCCTGCCACAGATAACTGCTGTTGCCCCTGTGGCATGGAGTTGGGCAACAGATGGCTCGCCCGATCGACCTGATGCTGCACGTTACCCGCTACACTAGTACCTGGCGGACCACCAAATGAATCTGACGGAGACATTTGCCGGCCCGAGGCTGCGCCTGTAGCAGGAGGCTGCATTTGAGAGATAGCCGGCGGTTTGGGAGAGTTCGATATGGACGAGTGTTGGGATATCTCAGCTTGGCCGACTACACCATTCGGCGACTGTGCCCTGGCGCTAGAAGGAGAGAGTAGCGACGCAGACTGATCTGAGATTCGTCTGGCATGGCCATATCCGTGAATGTCCAGAGCTTGAGTGTTACCACCATATGAATGGGCAAGAGGCGGCGTAAGGGGGCCAAGCGCCTGTCCAGGTTCCTTTCCGTGTCTTATTGACGGCTCAGGCGTTGGTTCCGCCGATAAGCCAGGAGGAACTCGGGGTTTTTGGCTCTGGTCATCTAGCTGCTCGGGCTGCTCGGGCTGCGCTGGCTGTTCTCGATGTAGCTGCGTCGAAGAATAAAACTGTCGCTGTTCGCTAACACGATGAGGTTCTAGCAAACGCTGCTCTTTCTGTGTCTGGGATGTCTGAACACCTCGATTTGCCTCTGTTTGAGATGCTCTGTTCGAAAGCTGATCGGGCTTCTTCTGCGAAATATTGGCGTTCTGTGCTTCGGGACGCGGCGGAGAAAATGCTGCTTGATCGTCGCTTCCCGCATCAGAAACCGGTCGTGCACCCGTTTCTGCTATTACACGACCCTGGTGTGAAGGCTGTGGCGAAGGCAGAAGAGACCCGTCAGAGTTTTGCTGGTGAGTAAGAGGTGCTTGAGGCTGTAGCTGTAATACTGTTCCGGCACTCGGATGCTCATAGGGACCTTGAGAAGCGAAGGACGTCATTTGGGGTTGCTCTTGCTGCTGCCGCGCTGACTGCTGGGGCAGGTCTCTTATGAGGTGTTGATCTTCACTTTGGCTACCAGGTCCAAGATCAGGGGGCGATGCTTGATGGCTGGGAGTTTGCACCCTGAACTGTAACGGAACTTGTGCATTCTGATCCTGCATAAGCGAAACCGACTGTTGTTTCTCTTGGTGCTTGGGCGCGGCGCGTTTGCTGAATAGCCCGGAGAGAAAGCCACTTGCCGAACTCCTCCTACCGTGATCCCCTTCTTCGACAGATTGCAGCTGTTTTTTAAGCAGTGTCTGCTGTCCGGAGTACGGCCCAGAACCTATGGTTTCACTTCTTTCTCTTCCTTGTCGTGCGAGGGGGCCGAGCACGCCAGGTTGGTTCGTTGGCGTGCCTGGAGGACGTCCTAGCATGGACGATGTTGCCGAATGAGAGGTGCCGGGCTTCTGCGGTATCTGTAAGTCCTGTTGGCTAGAAGTGCGGTTGAACACCTTGCTTGTCAAGCCGGAGAAACGCTTCTTGGGGGACCCCATAGCGCCGCCTGCCGCTTCGTTCCCGGCAGTCGACGTTGACGAGCGAGACAGGTTGGGAATGGGGAGAGTGGACGGCAATTCCTTGCCAGCTGGACCAATGAAAGAACGCTTTCTGTCTGCGAAACCCGCCATATGTTGACTCTGAGGGGAGACACAGGGGTTGGAGCTCGCGTTAGGTGACTGCATGATGCTTTCACCCTCCCGGCCCTGAGGCACACCAGTATCGGAAGGTTTGGACCCTCGCAAGTTAGGTAAGAAACTCGATCTTCGCCTTTTTCGGTCTTGGAACTCTCCCATAGCGACGCTTGCTTCGCAAACTTCGTTCGCCTGCACGTCCGGGACGGCAGGGATGTTGGTCGCCGCTTCTTCGGCCTTGGAGGCAGTCCGTCTGTGAGAGGACTCCCGGGAGAAACGATCGCCAATCTCTTTGAAGAAGCTAGAACTGCGCCTGCTTCGGCCGCGTTCTTCGTCTATCGAGGGGTCGAAGGTGCTGAATTCGGAGTCGCCCGTTTGTATCCTGTAAAGCGAAGTCGAATCTCGGCCGTAGTGCTGTTGGTTCAGGTCATGAGATCTTCGAGGCCCTGTTGGCGACCCAGGATTCTGCTCCCATTGAGGAGGCGAGAACAGGCCGGGATATCGCTGTGCGGAGGACGGAGGCACTTCAGAAAACTTCTGTCTTGGCGGCAACTGCGTCTCTGGCCGTAACGCCGCCTGCGGAGGCACTCCAGTTTCCTTCTCATACCCGAGGAAATCTTGCTGCTGAGGAGACAAAGATCCCCCCGACTGACGGCTTCGGCTAGTTGCCAGCGGCTCCGACAGGTGAGACTCCTCGAGCTTCCAAGGGCCCTGTGGTGGAAGGTGATGGATGGGGTTGCCCGCGCCTCCGAACGTTGGAGAGATCATCCCCTGTTGTGAGCGCATACTGGAGCCATAGGGTGGACCATCCATACGTCCATCAGTCTGCATGTTAGCTCCTGTGTGGATAGGCTGCGGGACACGGCCAGCTCCCTTGAAAGCCGCACCTGGCGCAAGCGGCCTCTTCTCATCGTCAATTCTCCAGTCGGAACCAGTGACACCGGTACTGTCTGTTGCGAGAGTTGCCGCCTGCGTTGACGTAGCCGAGAAGACGCCGGGTGACATGCCACTATCTTTGCGGGAGTTTGATGGTCCAGTGTTGATCCGAGCGGGTTGCGCAGACTGAGCAGACCAGCTGGACTCCCCTTGCCGGAGGCGTGATGATGTAACGGCATCATAGTCATGCTGATCGGCTGCATTGCTGACAGGAGACGATACGAGGTGGGCGTCCTCATCTTCGTCCAGGGAGAAGCGCTTTTTGGCTCTCTTGGTTAAGTTGATGCCAAAAGTGGAGCTTCGTCTGATGGGCGGGAGACCAACAAATGATGAATTGCGTTGCGGAGATCCAGCTTGTTGCTGTTGTGATGGCAAGTATTGTATGGTTTGCTGTTGGCCATGCTGCGGGTATAAGTGAACGATGTGGTTAGCAGTGGGCCTCGCAGCGTTTCCGTTGATTACATCCTTGCCTAATTCAGTAGACTGGAATGAACGCGACGGCAGTGGCGGTGATTGAGGCGACACCACTCGGACTTGTCCAGAGGGAGGTGAATGCGGCGATACAACGACCCAGTCATCATATTGGTCATCGGCCGGGTTGTTTCTCGGCGCTGTGGCCGTTTGTGTCTGGGTAGCTTGGTCTGCGTTTGGCGCATGGGGGCTCGGATCTCTGGACCGTCCGATTTCGAAACCCTTCTCTTGAACCAAGGGCATATTTGTGAAGGGGTCCCACGACGGCTGAGCCTTACCGGTGGGCCTCACAGCCCAAGCATCGCCTCCAAGGCGAAGATCTTCATCATTAACCTTTGCGTGGCTCTTGGGACCCGATATAGAGTGTGTGTCTGAAACTGGGGACACCGGCTCCGAACCACCATTTCCGTGAGAACCGGCGGGTTGTTCCGGGGTTCTGGGCCGGGGTGGTGGAGCCCATGCCGAACCTTGATT
This sequence comes from Colletotrichum cereale, assembly GCA_034509685.1. Classification (NCBI taxonomy): domain Eukaryota; kingdom Fungi; phylum Ascomycota; class Sordariomycetes; order Glomerellales; family Glomerellaceae; genus Colletotrichum; species Colletotrichum cereale. Next base: position 83,863 of record JASUDE010000104.1, on the reverse strand, counting down.
GCCATTGCCCTGAGTCAAGCTATCAAATGGGGGTGTACGTGAGGTCTGGGGTAGTTGAGGTGGTGAATTCGGATCTGTCGGATGTTCCGGAATGGTCTGTGGAGCTGGACCTGACACGGATCCCGAGAGCGAGCGTGAATGCGCATGACCCAAATTGTCGACATGGAACGATGAGCGTGCCCCGAGACTTAAGCCCCACGATGTACGGCGCTCGGCTCTAGTTTTGGGCTGAACCCGCGGGGGGGACGGGTCGTTCTGTGGAAGAACAAGCAATTAGAGATGGTTCACCATATAAAATGCCACGTGGGACCTTGTTTGCTCCGAGGGCACCATTGGGGGTTACATGATCGTGCAAAAAAAAAAGTCGTAGCATTCCTTATTCATACAGTCCCCTCATTCTGGCCAGAAAAAAAAAGACACATAAATCGTAAGCGATTACCAAAGGGGGGGTGGGAAACGACAAGGAAAATGATAAAAGTGAGAAGAATAAAAATAAACGGGGTGTATGAGACGGATCAGATTGTCGATCCCTACGGCCAGAAAGAATGCATGCCCTGGTAAAGTGATGATCCCAATTGAGAGGAATGTTAAGAAAATACCTTGTCCCCAGTGCCGCGGAGTTTGCTCTTTCCCTTGCTCAGTAGACCTTTCCCCGCCTTGCCAGCCGCAAGCAACAGTCCCTTGCTCTTTGCCCCAACTTGTCCACTCGAATGCTTAAAATCGCTTGAAGGCGAGTGGGACGAACCTGAGGGCGCGCTGCTTGTGGGAGGGCGACCTGAGGCTCCCGCACTCAAATTAGGGTTGCTCGCATTGAGGTACTGCTGGTAGTAAGGCTGCTGCGAAGCCGGCTGAGAGGTGGTCGGCGAGGGATGCGATTGTCCCGGACCAGACACGCCGATTCCGAATGAAGAAGTGGCATTGGCATGCTCAGGATGCTGAGACTTCAACGTGACCAGCCAGTTATTGAGCCCGGAGTCCATTGACGCAAATTGTGCTCGCGTTTCGTTGTACTTGTTGATCCTCTCCGATGGGCTTGCTAGCTCCATGATCTCTTTAAACGTCGTAATCTTGAGTGGTTGCGCTGGCGGCTGCTGAAAAGTTACAGGAGATGTAGGCGGAGAGAGGTCCTCCGAAGGCTGGGCCTGGGCCGGGGCCAGGGCCGGGTGATCGCCAGGCGGAGGGCTGGGGGAAACGGGATTGGATGTGATCTGGACCATTGATTTTTCCTCCGCGGCAGACGGTCGGCCGACTGGTGCAGCCAACGTAGTGTTCTTATCAGTCGATACTGACAGCGGCGACAGCGGTTCGGTCGCTTCGGTGTCCATGCCATCTCTCGGCGCAGAACTAACCTGCGACACTTGATGAGACATAGCGGCTGGGTCTTGTGGTACACCAATATGCGCAGCGTCCAACGCTGTAGGTGACTGTGTATCTTCTGCTTCTCTGGCCAGTTCCGACAGCGCAGCTTGCGGCTCGTGGTGGGGTTGTTCAGAAGGAGAGGCGCCGTGAGTTGTGGGAGCGCTTGAGAGGACGGCCTCGGGGAGGGGGTCTGTTTGGGCGTCCAAAGGCTTTGGTGCGACCTGTTCCGATCCTGCCTCCCAGGAAAATCTTCGGCCAAGCGATGGGGATCTATCCGAAGCGTCCTTGCGAGGGCTCAGCGGGGAAACATTGGATATGTCTTGGTCGGCGACCAGCCCGCGTTCGGGCGCCGGCTGCTTCGATGGCAATGCAGGCATGTCGGGCTTGTCGTCACCCGCAGCCCAGTAGTCGTCGTATACGCCGTGCAGGTAGGTGCTCTCGCGGGTGCCACTGTCGTCGATCGCCGGGCTTAGTCTCTGGTTGGTGTCGCTGGTGCTGAAGTGGTTTGAATCACTAGTGGGACGGACTGGGCTCAGGCTGCGCATAATCTCCTCCCTCAATTTGTCGCTCTCCTTGACAGGGGAGGGGTCTGTAATCGTGCTCATGGTGGACTCGCGCTGCAGTTTGTCGGGCGCCTCAAAGTCCGATGACGAGCTACCTGATTCGCGAGAGTTTGACGGAGCTGGAATTGTCAAGTCGGCATCCCGGTCGGTACGGCTTTGATCCTGAACGGCCCGTTCCGAAGCCTCGGGAATCGAAACGGGTATAGATACATTGTCCTTCGCCATGGCAACGCCGCTCTTTCCAGTCTTTTCGTCTTCGTTGTCGGTGATAGGAGACACTTCGCCAGAATCCAAGCAGAGCATCGGATTTTGCTTCGGAAGAACAGGAGTCTGCTGGTCAGAAATGGAACGCGTTTCGGTAACCCAGCCTCCAGGAATGGGTGGCCGCGATGACTGCGATGGCAGGCGTGATCTGCTTGATTCCGCAGCTTCGACTAGGGGCGTCTGTGATGGTGAAGGCGACTTTTGCCTGTCAACCTGTGCTAGTGTAGCGGACGTGGAAGTGATTGAATGCGGAGCAGGGTTAGAAGTTGAAAGCGGAGATGCCACCGCTGACTTTTTCATAGATGGCATGTTCTCTGCTGCGGAAGCAGCCTCGGGCCGTTGCTTCGTGGATGGCAAAGACGGCACCGGGGGCGCTTCGTTGTCTAATCTTGATGGATTGGTGAAAAAGTCGTCTCCAAAAAGAGACATCCGGGCGAGATCTGGCAGCCGAGGGCTGGTAGAATAACGCCGATTCTGGTCAGATTCCTCAGCGGTCGGGCGTTGCAGCTGCGATTCAGGAACAACCAAACTGCTCTCTTGGACACTTCCCGAAGGACTCAGGGGGCCTGGGCCTAGGTTCTGGGGCCGGGATTGCGCAAGAATGCCATTGAATCCATGCTCGCTCTTCCTCTCCGCAACCGGTGCCAGAATAGGATGTCGTGTGTCATCGGCACCGGGAATACCTTGGCCTTCGCCCTTATCCAAGCTACCACGTGCCGTCTGCTGATCACTAGCTCCAACGCTCGGAGTGAGAGGGTTTGCAGGTGAACCTGAGCGGTCGCTTCTAGAGACGCCATCACTTGCCCTACTGGGCCTTCCATTTTCCGCAGAGCCCCTCTCGTCCTTGTCTTCGTCCATCCGGCGATAGATGTCCGATGGTCTGACGAAGGGCGGCGATTTCGGGTTCGACGGCGTGCCAGACGACCTGATGTTGGAGGGGGATGCCGGTCGTTGCTCGATCCAGGGGCGTTGCGTCGAGCTCGACCGAGAACCCGATGTCTGAGGATCACGGTCTTGCTGGCCCATGCTGCTCTGACGAGGGGGGAAATGGGTGGCCGGCGAAGTTTGCCGGCTCCTCACGGAAGGGAGTGGAGTGCCCTGGGAATACTCTGGGCGGCCAGTGAGCGAGGCCAACGGTGCCATCTGAGGTGCGCCGCCGCTGGCAGATTGCGGCAACACGAGCTGTTCACTGGGGGCTTTTTCGGAAGCACTCGTCACGGAAGCTGGCCCCGAGACAATAGGAGGCGGCTTTACATCGCTGGAAACGAGCTGCTGCGCCACCGAAGGTACGGGCTTCGCAGAGTTCTGAATCCGTAGAGGCGGAAGGCCGGCAGTGGACCGCGGGCTAGATGATAGCCCAGACCCATCAGTTGTCGGCTGGGGCACTCGCATCGAAGGCATATGCGCGGGTTCGACAGGTTGAGGCGCGGGTGACCGATTTGACGTGGGAAGGGTCGCCGTTGTCGACTGGCTCACCGATCGCGACCCCGTCGGCCGCAAAGGTGGAACAGGTGCAGGGTCTTCAGGCTCATCGTCGTAATCGTTTCCCCAGTCATCGCCGTCGTAATTTTGGGTCTTTGCTTCGACCCATTTCTTAGTCTTTGTTCTCTTCACATTGGTCTTGTAAGCACTCGTCGGAGTTTCTGGGCTTCTGCAGGTAGTAAAGTACGGTTAGCATTCATGGAAGAAGATGTGCGCGATACGATGCGGCACGCGGAAGCTTATGGCTACGGAAGAAGCACTCACAGCGACGAGTTGGTGTGCTGAGGGGCCCTGAGGCCGTAATTATACGAAGAGCCATCCATCGCGTAGGACTCGTCTACTCGTTCATTTCTCACTCGATCTGGCTACGCTTGCAGGTGTTTTTAATTCGGCGACGACTCAGAACGTAATATCGTGAGGCGCACGGTCGTGGGTTGATGGTTCGATGGATCGTACAGATTGAGGAGGAGGAGAGTCGTGCCAAACTCGAGGTGCGGATTACGGATTGAAACGAGAACGCAGGAACGGCCCTTGACTGAAACAGCAAGAAGGGCAGTGAAAGAAACCAATATATGCAGGCTTCCCAAAGGCGACAGCTTCAGACACAGCGCAGAACGAGAACGGGGCGGGACTGGGCTGGTGGTGTAGGTTGCCAGTCTATCCGAGCCACGACAGTTGCTGGAGGCGAAGACGGGACGATGGGTAATTTGGGGGCTTGGGAAGATTGCATGGGCGTGGCTTGGGCCGACCGCGCAAGGTCATGGAGGGTACATGTGCTGTCGCCTTTGACAGCACGGGGGGGGGGGGGGGGGGGGCCGGTGTGCCTTTGCTGATGCGCCGGGTAGCGGGCTGCCTGTGCTGCGGCGCGGAACTTGACGACTCTTGTCAGCTGGGCTGCGCGACCCATGGCCGGGCAATCCTGGTTGCTTTGGCATCCCTAGGCCACTCTACAGCGAAGCGCTCTTAGACATGTACCTACCTAGACCCGTTCAAAGTACTGTACCCTAGTGTGTCCCTACCTGTGTACGCATGCGTACATGTATACATAGGTACCTAGGTATGGAGAGGATCAGGGGGGCAAGAGACGCTGCGATGAGGCTTGTGAGGGCTTGACTTGTATTGCGGAAGAGCAAGCTGCGCAAGTACAGCGGCGCCTCTTCAAGAATTGGGGGATAAGGCGGAAACATGACAACGATAGACCGGATGTAACAGGCTCCACACTTGCAGTTGGCTGAAGCTGATTCACAGACAGTATCCCGTCAGATTTCATGGATGGGAATGCAGTGGAACGCAACATCAACTCGTCTTGGACTGCTTCTTCTGAGCGGCGAGTGAGCGGCGCAGCGAAGCAAAGGCGCGGGCGTTAGGTATCTGATAAAGCATGCGCAAGCAGGCAGGATGATTGCGTTACGCGTTTGTGGTAAATGTTACATTTGTTTTATTTTGCTTTATATTCCTAAGGGATGATCATGTTAACTTGCACTTTATTTCGATTACGGCTATAACCTCAACTGAGTCGAAGGCGAAGGGAAGGGTACGGTGCGTATGCCAGGGCTTCGGCACCTGGAAGCGAACATCATATGTCTCGGATTCAACGGCAGTGTAACCCAGCCGCCGGATTGCCGTCTCTCGAGTCTTCCTCGTCGTCGGCCTCGGAGTCTCTCGAGCGTTTCTTTGGTACAGAGTATCTGCTACTGAAACAAGTATTTTCCTTCACCAAGAGCCGCTAGCTGCTGCCAGCATTCCCGCCAGAATCACTGGGGATGAAAGCCCACCTACCTGCCTAAGGCACTACTACATAGGTACCTACATATGGAAGCAGCCATTCGTGAATGTGGCGGTGCGGGCCTTTCTTAATGCTCCTTGCTAGGTTCCCGCCCAAGTACCTTTTGCGTAACGGAGCACCTGCACGTAGTAGGTAGATACACGCTTGGATGACTGGCATAATCAGCAGCACCAGCCACATGTTTAAAGGTCGACGCCGCCTGCACAGCCCACGGTCTAGGATTTGTTTCCAGTTCGTACGAAGAACCACGTTGGCACTACCGTAAGTACACTAGGCGACGGCGGATGGATCGGACACCCTGGCCCCGTCATCCCGATAGAACACTGGGCCTGAATGCTTTGGACCTGGATCTCTCGACCACAAACACTCATTTGCCTTGATTATCTTCCTAGGGACGGTGCTAAAACCGGCTCACTTGTATTCTACAGACTACACACACCTCGACGTCGCCATATCGCCTTTGGACCTCGTTGTAGTACCAGACTTTCACGCCTGCGTGTATTGTACAACAACCTTCTCTTCGCAATCGCAATCTGCTCCCGCCCTTTTGAACGCGTCGTCAACTAGAGACAGTTAATTTCCCATCCCTTGCCATCCACCTCTACGATCCAGGCATTGCTACGACAATCCTTTCGCAAGTAATAAGCCCTTCGACGAACAAACCCGAACGCGCTGGCCGCCCACCCTCGAGATTCCATTCCCACCCGAGTCGCTCCATAACCGATTTCCATAATGGCGGTCGCATCGATACAGGACCGAACTGCCGAGTTCAAATCGGTCCTTGCGCAAGCACAACGTCGCCAGGCCTCGAACAAGGTCGGCGCTCAACGGCGATCTCTTCTTACCGACTCTCAGAAGGCCGCCGCCGATGGTGAATCCCGACCGCGGCGCTCCGACTTTGCACGTCAGGCGGCGCAGATTGGAAGAGGAATTTCGGCCACGATGGGCAAGCTTGAAAAACTGGCAACATGTATGCGCTCAGAGACTTGACTTTGGGAACGAATACGGGGCCGGTGCTGACGGTTCCTTCACAGTGGCGAGACGTAGAACATTGTTTGACGACCGGCCGGTCGAGATCAATGAGCTCACGTACATTATCAAGCAAGACCTGAGCGCCCTTAACCAACAGATCGGAAATCTACAGGTTTTCACGAAGCAGCAGCATCCAAAGGCTGACCAAGAGGGGGAGCACAACAAGAACGTCGTCTTCATGCTCCAGGGCAAGCTGACGGACGTCTCGGCTAACTTTAAGGATGTCTTGGAGGAGCGAACCAAGAACATCCAGGCCTCGAGGTCGAGGACAGACAACGTGCGCTCCTACTCCCCGACCCTTGCCACGGCGAAAGTAAATGTGCTGATGTGGAGTTTCTTTGCAGTTCATCTCCAGTGTCTCTCAACATACGCAACCGCCGTTGCAGCAATCGGCGTCGCCCTTGTACGGAACTCCTCACAGAGGAACACCATCACCAGGCGCAGACCTTCTTTCGTTGAATCCTCCTGGGGACCAGCAACTTCTACTCATGGAAGAGGCGCAACCGCAAAATACGTATATTCAAGAGAGAGGCGCGGCGATCGAGAGCATCGAATCAACAATTGCCGAATTGGGATCTGTAAGTGGTAGCCGTTCACTATCTTCTTGTCGAACAGACTCGACTCACAAACGCACGCAGATCTTCGGACAGCTGGCGACCATGGTGTCGGAGCAGAGTGAGATGATCCAGCGAATCGACGCAAACACGGAGGATGTCGTCGACAACGTGCAAGGAGCGCAAAGAGGTGAGCCTGCCAGGCCTGGGCCGAAGGAAAAGCTGGCGATGGCATAGTGTCTGACTGTTTGGTTACAGAATTGCTCAAATACTGGGGACGTGTCTCGAGCAACAGATGGCTCATTGCTGTAAGTCGTCACCCGCATCCTGGCGCGCCTGCGGCCTGCGGTGATCTGGTTAGTGATCTACATTTACTGACAGATTGAGTAGAAAATGTTTGGTGTACTCATGATCTTCTTTCTGTACGTTGCCCGCTAGCTCCGCCTCCAGATCGATGTGCCTTTGCTGACTAGTTGTACAGGCTTTGGGTTCTTATCGCAGGTTAAGATTAGATGAGTATTGGCATGGCTATAATCACGAGCATGACAGGCGGTGGAATGGGGAATCGAGATCAGGACGGAGACTGGCGTTGGTCTGTGTAATACCAGTACTGTTCCGCTGTACCATGATATTGACGCTGGGACACAGTGATAGAACTTCTCTCTTGCATACACTTAGATATATTAATCACCAAGGAGTTTAACTGTGGTTGAAGCCCTGCCTTTGGTCCCGCTGACGAGTGTTGGAACCAGACCTGTGGTTTGTGTTCAATGGGGGGTGACAGTGGTGGTCAGGTGGACTTTCTTGTGATGTAACATCGCAGTCCATCATATATGCGTAGATAGGTCAAGCGGTTGGGCCAGCCGCCTTTGGGGGGGGGGGATCTTGAGTTTGGTTCCCCGGAAATTTTGCCCTCTCTGGTCGAAATACTTTTGAACTCTTCACAACTCAAGGGCCCCTCCCTCCAGGACCCTGGACCTCTCCGCCGTCATGACTCGGCCCAACAATGTCCGAGAGCGGTTCCGGTTACCAGAGAATTATCCATGAATGGAACACATAAACCGCCTGTTCCACTGGGGACAAGGGGGAGGGGGGGGGCGTACCCTCTTTTTCTCCATGCACTACGCCATTTCAGCGCATCAGAATAGCAAGTTGGGGATATCCACATTAAGGAAGTGACAGGCCAGCGGGCAAGCTTAGAAGTTGAGGCCGAAGACAGCGTTGACTGGCATCTGCTACGAATTACAGTTACCGAGACTATCAAGTGCTGGCACAGCGCGGCCAGCCTGGCACCTGAGAAGAAATGGAGGAGGGTGATGGGTGAAGAAGACAGGTAGGTCGCGACGAGAGGGACGGGGTTGTCAACCAGGCCCTTGACCCGACGCATTAACCCCGATCGCCTTGTCCGATTGCTTTTTGGCTTGGCTGCTGTTTATCGGTAGTATATATACCGATATCCCACACCCTCTTTGCATCTTGCTCTGAGAGACGTTACCCTTTGCTCCCTTCCCCCATTGACTTTCTGTCCCTGAGCTGCATGCTTCTCCTCCTCTTCAGGGCAACACACAAGTTACCCCGCCCCCGCCTTCGATTCCAGTGAAACCCCAAGACGGTACGCTCGGTACATTACAACACGTCCTAGGTCCCTCAAGATGGCGTCTCAAACTTTCAAACTGAACTCGGGATACGAGATCCCCGCTGTTGCTCTTGGTACGCTTCTCTGCCTCCTCACGCACAAAAAGAGATGTTATTAACTCCCATCCCTCACAGGCACATGGCAGTCCGCCCCCGGCGAGGTCAAGGACGCCGTCTCCTACGCCCTCAAGATCGGCTACAAGGCCATTGACGGCGCCTACTGTTACGCCAATGAGGACGAAGTCGGCGAGGGCCTCAAGCAAGCCTTTGCCGACGGCGTCAAGCGCGAGGACATCTTCGTCGTCACCAAGCTCTGGGCCACCTATACCATTGGCGATGACAGAGTCAAGGAGGGCTTGGAGAAGAGCTTGAAAAGCCTGGGCCTCGATTACGTTGATCTGTTTCTTGTGGTACGTTCCCTCGGCCTCAGCCGCCGCCTTAAATGATAGACCACGGCCGAAGATGGGCTCACAACAGAACAGCACTGGCCCATCGCCATGAATCCCAACGGCAACCACGACAGATTTCCCACCAAGCCCGACGGCTCCCGCGACATCATCCGGAGCCACTCGCACGTCGACACCTGGAAGTCAGTCGAGAAACTCCTCGATACGGGCAAGGCCCGCTCCATCGGTGTCTGCAACTACAGCGTGAGATACCTCGAGGAGCTCCTCCCCCAGGCCAAGGTCGTCCCTGCCGTCAACCAGATCGAGAACCACCCCAGCCTACCCCAGCAGGAGATTGTCGACTACTGCAAAGACAAGGGCATCCACGTCATGGCGTATAGCCCCCTCGGCTCCACCGGCGGCCCCCTTCTGACTGCCGACCCTGTCGTTAAGATCGCCGAGAAACGCGGCGTCACCCCCTCCACTGTCCTACTGAGCTACCACGTCGCCCGCGGCAGCACTGTCATCGCAAAGTCTGTCACCCCGGCTCGCATCAAGGCCAACCTCGAGATTGTAAAGCTCGATGATGAGGACCTCAAGGAGCTCCGCGCTTACTCGGACGACCTGACCGCCAAGAAGGAGCTCAAGCGCTACGTGTACCCCCCGTTCGGCGTCGACTTTGGCTTCCCCGACAAGTCGTGAATCTTTTGATATTTATCCCAATATGTAGAGTGAATACTTATAAATGATTTGGAGCGCGTATGAGTCCTTGTAAGAGGCGAGAGTGAGCTTCAGTTGCGAATTAATGTTTAAATATACTCAATACGCACGGAACCCGTTTGGTGCAAGTCGTCCAAGTCAGCCAATCCTGCAAGTTCGAGACACTACCATTACCATCAGCTACATACAATGTGGGTGGTAAGACAAGAAAGCCATCAAATTGGGCGAGGTAATCAGCAACTCCGCCATTTGCGATCCCCCCCCATCCGCCATTTCTATAATCCCCGTCTAGTTTACTTTAAATTATAAGGAGTATATGTTCCCTTCCTAATTTGACGTGTCTACCAGAACCTTCAGCACCAGACTTCCATTGTCGTCCTTCACCTTGGCGGCCATGTCGAAAGCGTCCTTGATTGCGTTCAGCCCTTTGTAGCGGTGTGTGAACAGCGTCTCCAGCGCCGGCAACCCCTTGGGCCTGGTCGCGATCAGGTCAATGGCCTTGGGGTACGTGTTCGCGTAGCGAAAGACGCCGATGAAGTCAACCTCGCGCAGCGCCGCGGCTGAAATGGGGAGCGTCTGGATCGGCGTGCCCATGCCGATAATGAGGATTTTCCCTCCCGGACGAGTAGACTGGCGTTCAGTCAGTACTATACATGTTTATATAGATCACCAGGGCTGCAACTTACAAAGATTGCCGTCTGCATACAGGTCTCAACGCCAGTACACTCGTACGTTGCGTTCACTTCGCCAACCTCCTCGCCGCCAATTTTAGCCTGCTTGACCAGCTCGGCCACATCCTTGGCATAGGCCAGCTTGTCCTCGATCGTCTGCGGGCGCAGCGCTGGCACGATAACGCCCACATCGGCGAAGCCGTTGTCGAGCGCGAACTGTACACGGTCTGCCTGGATGTCGGCTATGACGACGCGCTGCTGATCGGCCTTGCTGACGGCGGCGCACAGCAGGCCCACGGCGCCGGCGCCGAAGACGAGCACGGTCGAGCCGCTGGGTAGGCTTGCGCGGTCACGGGCGTGCATGGCGACGGAGAGGGGCTCGGCAAGGGCGCCAAACTCGAGGGAAACGGACTCCGGAAGCCTGTACAGTTGTGGTCAGTGTGCGCGCGCCTTCAGGCGAATATGGGAACTATTTTATGGCGCCTTACTTGTGGCACCACTTGGCCGGGTGGTTGACCAGCTCTTGAAGAGTTCCCTGGGCGTGGGGAAACGCCTTCGCCGAGCTGCGAAACTTCATACCCTTGCAAATGTTATACCGTCCCGCGGTGCAGAGGTCACAGGCCTCGCATGGCTGACCGACCTCGAGTGCGACGCGGTCGCCCACAGCGAGGTTGGAGACGTCAGAGGCGACAGCAGTGACGACGCCGCTGGACTCATGACCGAGGGTCAGCGGCTCCCGCACGAGGATGTCACCGTTGCGGAAGTGGTTGAAGTAGTGCAGGTCGGAGCCGCAGAGCCCCGTGGCCTTGACGGCGATCTGGACTTCGCCCGGGGCAAGTGCGGGGAGTTCTCTTTGTTCCTACACCAGTTAGGTATTTGAAGAGAACTGAAGCTGCGCAGTGAGAATTGGCTAACGATCTTGAGGTCCTTGGCGCCGTGAAGGACGGCAGTCTGAACTTGGCTGCTTGACATGATGATTGCGCTTGTATACAGTTTTGGGTTGCGAGAGTGATCTGAAGAGTCGAGCACAGTGCAGAGACAGTCCAAAAGGAGACGAAGACGGAGACAGAAGGGCTGTGATGTCGTCGCGTTAGATGTGTGTAAGTGTGGGAGTGGTCCAGCAATGATGGGGAACGCGAGAAGTGGGCTGCGTGAGCAGTTAAGAATATCATTGCCCCAGTTTCAAACGCCGAGGGTGAGGTTTGTGCACATGGAAGCAGTTACCGAGCTAGGTAGGCATGTATGGCTGGCTACCTACACGCGGGTCCGATATCGACCGGTCGGACAAGGAGAGGACCGGGACCAGGACCAGAACCAGAACCAAACGGCACTGGGACCTGAACGCAAATCGGCGGAGAACATGGCTCCAAGCGGCAATGCGAGTTGACGATGGAGGAGGGATGGTCGGTGGGGGAGGGGGGGGGGGACGAAAGTCGGATTCTCAGCTCAGCCCGAGTCGGGGGTACGAACGAGTACCTCAAGGATGTCCGGCATCATCCAAGGGAAAAGCAGGCCGTAGCTGCTGGCAGCACAACACCGAAATGCTGGAATCATCCACGGGATTCAGACAGTTGGCGCGCCAGTGGTATCGTGCCGAGGACCTCCAACTGACCCAATTTAGGCTTGTGCATGAGTTAAACCCCGGTTCGCGTGGAGATTACTTGCAATGGGGGATGTGGAAACCGTGACGAGGCAACAGTCAACCTTGGAGGGAACAAAGCAGAGCAAGCTTGCCCTGCCGAGGCGGCACTCGGCTTTCTGTCCGGCGAGTGAGACGAACAACGGACTGCGAAGTATTAGGGGGGGCACCGTGAGGTTGTGGGTGTTTCTGTCAATCATCGTGAAGGGATTAGAGGGGCCAGTGGTGGAAAGAGGGGGAGGGGTAACTCGGCAGAAAACAGGTACCTAATGATACGTGGCTACCTTGGTTTGCCGACAGAGAAAAGAACCCAACCAGCCCCCCAATGGAAGACGGAACATACCGTGCGTCACTAGGTCGGAATCGTAAAATATCGAAATATTTGCCGCAGTAGGCACAGTAGGTATGGAGCGAGAAATCTCTGTTCTTCGTCGTGACTGTCCGTCCTTTGACCCCTTCATTTTCGAGCTCCGATATGCGGGGAGAAGGCCAGCCAATCCCACCTTGCCGTCTCCTACCAATCTTTACGTGGGGGCGGGGTGGTGGTTGGAGATGAAATGTCCCCCTGCAGATGAGGGGTAAAGTACCTAGGGAGGTACCTAGGTGCCTTGCCCACCTGGTGGTGGCGGTGATAGGTAGTGGCGGATAGAGGTATCGAATACTGAGTAGGACTACCTACCTAGGTAGTTAGGTAGATCCTAGGTACAGTACGCATACTACGTAGGATATCTTACTGCCCCGCACCCCTCTTTCTACAGAGCTCGAATCGTGAGACTCTCCCGCCGTCGATTGCGTTGCCCCGCGTGCTGGCCAGGCCATGAAAATCCCGTTCAGTCTCGTGGGATGAGGTACGCCTTAGATCAAGTCACAAACTCAAATGTGATCGTCTTGCGGAGCCATTGGCTTATCGGCTTGGGGAGAGGAAAGATGTGCTTCTGCCCGGGATGATTCGGCAAACCAAGAATAGCTCACCGTCGTCGGTGGGGGGTTTATTTACCATATATGCCCCCCCTCTTGCGCCCATCTGTCCCTCCACTGTGTCATGTAATGTTTAACCCGTAACTAAACACCCCATACCACGATGGCTTCACATTTCTTCTCTCTCGAGGGTCAGACCGCCCTCGTCACCGGCGGCACGCGCGGAATCGGCGCCGCCGTGGCAGTGGGACTCGCCGAGGCTGGTGCCGACATCCTCCTCGTACAGCGTGACGAGTCAAACACCTCGACCAAGGAGGCCGTTGAGAAACTCGGCCGCAAGGCCCAGATCTACACGGCTGACCTTGGCTCTCAGGAGAGCGTGGCCGCTCTAGTTCCCAAGGTCCTCGAGGACGGCCACCAGATCCGCATCCTCGTCAACTGCGCCGGCATCCAGAAGCGTCACCCGTGCGAGAAGTTCCCCGACGCCGACTTCAATGCTGTAAGCCTGCGATGGAACTCTAGGATCCCATAAGTTTGAATCGTTGATGCTAATACACCACTTCTCCCCCCCAAAAGGTCATCCAGGTTAACCTTAACTCCGTATTCACCCTCACCCGTGATGTTGGCGCGCATATGCTCAATCTTGAACCGCACCCCATCACCGGCCGCAAGGGTAGTATCATCAACTACGCCTCGCTGCTGACCTTCCAGGGCGGCTTCACGGTCCCGGCCTACGCCGCCTCCAAGGGTGCTGTTGGCCAGATGACCAAGAGCTTCGCCAACGAATGGACTTCCAAGGGCATCACCGTCAATGCGATCGCGCCCGGTTACATCGAGACCGAGATGAACACGGCACTGCTCAACGACAAGGAACGCCTCGCGAGCATCAGTGCCCGCATCCCCGCCGGCCGCTGGGGCACACCCGATGATTTCAAGGGCACTTCGGTATACCTGGCCAGCAAGGCGAGCGGCTATGTGAGCGGGCATGTTTTGGTTGTTGACGGTGGGTGGATGGGCCGGTAGATAGCACCACAAGATTGCGTCGATGAAGACAAGAAACCCCAAATATCCTCCACTAAAAGAAACAACGACAACAACAGCAAACAAACAAAAAGACAAAAACGTCCTTGAGAAAGTTGGGAGATCACTTCATCTCGCGCCTTGCCGAATTTTCGCCCATGATTGCAATGATTGCAATAAATACGAGCATATTGTATTGCACTACAACTAACATTGAAGGGCGCAGCTTCAAATCTTGCTTGCCATGACACTCTCCATCCATGGGTAGACTGATGCATTTGCCATAGGATATCCCATGTGCAACGCTCCCGAAAAGAACCTCGCCTCCTTTGGCGTGCCGTACTCGAACAACATCATCGAGTCCTCGATAGGCATCAACCCGTCCGAAGTACCCTAGGGCACAGTCAGTCATTGGCGATCGCGTAGGGTACCTGCTCATACTCACGTTGATCAGCAATAGCCGGGTCGAAGGTTTGTCGATGATGCCAGCCTCGAGCAGAGAGAACTTCTTTTGTACACCAGTTTTGTAGTCCTCAACAGACTTATAGCCATGCTTCATTGCCATGGCAGGCGTCAAACTAGAGCAAGTCAGTAGGAGTTCTAGAAACAAAACCAATCACAACTCACAGGAACGGGTATTCGTGGCCATCAGCTTTGTCAAGCCACTCAGGGTCGAAGAAGTAGTGGCACCCGGCTCCCTGCGCAATCGATCCAACCAAGCGATCCTTGTGCGTGTGCGCAATGCGGATGGCATAGTACCCGCCCGAGCTGAGACCCCATACCAGGACTTTGTCCGTATTAAACCGGCCGTCGGCAGCGATCCAGTCGAGCACGCTGCTCCACAGCCTGTCGGGGCTTTCCGGGTCGGCCGAGTCCGCGGGGCAGTCGGCAGTGCCAGGGATCTCGACGATGACGCTTCCCCATCCGCGTGCCAGGAACTCGTCAGAGCGGACAGTGTTGTCAGGGCGGTACCCATCGAGGCCAGTCATCAAGATGACGACAGGGCAAGGGTTGCTTTTGGACGCGGCATGAGGAACTCTCACGTAAGCAGGGATGGACTGTCTATCTTCGCCCTTGGCGTGGGTGTGTGGAATATCAATGTCGTTGATGGGGCAATCCCAAGAATGGGCTGCCCGCAGGTAGACCTCTTTTTGAGCCTCCCATGCCTTCCACTTGACCGGGCAGCTGACCTCGGGGTAAGCCGTGATGTAGGGAAACCGGGCAATGCGATAAACGGTACACGCTCGCAGGTACAAATCGCTCGCCTGTTTCTTGTTGCCGGCAGAGAAAGCTTGGTCGCCCTTGGCAGTCAGCGACTCGGCGATGGGAAAGAAAGCCTCGGTATAAGCGGTGGATGTTCCGTCATTAATGTTTTTCTGAGTTTTGTTAGACACCTCCTCCTGATGATGGACCTAGTTTCGCTTACCTTGATCAAGTGCTCGAAAATGGGCTCAAAGTCCTCGTACTGGCCGTCGTGGAAAGGGTAGACGCTTTTGGTGCACTAATTTGACGGGTCAGAAAACACAGCGTATCGGGCTTCTGGTATTCAAGGAAGCACCCACAGGAAACTTCCACTTCGTCTCCCAGAGAGCCTTAATGCCTTGGTGATGAGGCATAGTCCTCTCAAAGGCTTCGGTGCCCATCACCCACTGCCGCTTGCCATCCTGCTCGGTATGCTTGTGCGGCGACATGACAGAACCGGTTAGGAAATGACGCGAACGGTTTTCTGCTTCGTGAAAAGCGGCAATCGGCCCTTGGCGACGTGTGTTGGCTTGACCTTGCTGAAGCTGCGGCGGCGTACGACTTCTCGGGTGGGGGATCTGCTGAGAACTCTGGGAGAGACTGGATGAGCACAAATGGCTAACAGACTAACGACGCTAAGGGAGACAAGGCCGATGTGGCAATGACGTCGTGGTTCGGGGGCTCAGACTTACTCTGACTGAAGTGAAGCAATTCGCACGCGAACGATGGCAGAATGCAGGTCCTCGATCATGATGGGAGGTAGAAAACCAAGCGACGCCGGAGCTAGTTTATATATGAAGACGACCCTTGCGATCTGCAGACGCCAATTCCTACACCCAATGATGACGCACGCTCGGGGTTTTAAGGGGTGGACTTGCAGGACTTGATATAAACTGGCGGTGGCTTGCTCGGACTCCTGTTGTTGGGGATATCCGTTGTCCGATCGCGAGACGTGCTGCTACTCCACTACAAAGCAATGAACAATGGGGGAAAAAGGGGGGCAAACGCGGAGGCCGGTCGTCTTATAATTACGACGGCGGAAGTCTCGTCAGCCATTTGCGACGAGCTGCGCTTTGGCCAAGCATGTGAATATCCGTGTGAGGTGCCCAAGTCCTGACTCTGATCATCCGCCCAAACTGCTCGCCCTACTTGCGACATGTCAGATTGCTCAAGGATGGGGGCCTCCGAGAAAGAGCGAAGGGCGAGGCTGTTCTCCGGCGACGTAACTTTACGACGATGATGGAGGGCGGCAGGTCGGCCCCGTCAGCTCTAGCGATGATCCGGATCCGGATCCGCGACCTCTCCTCTTTTGTTTCCTTCTGGTGGATGATGCCACATGGCTTTATGTGAAGCGTGCATTGTAATAACAGCAGAGTTTGTCAAAATGAAGTGTGCCCTGCTCTACCAGGTACTATAGCGAAGGTCAAATGGAAGATAGGTCCTCGAAGAAAGTGATCCGATTCATGGCATATGAAACGCGGGGAGAGCGCTTCTCGACAGTACGCGATTCAATCCTGAACGCTCCGCCGGGGTGCGACGGGCTGGACGGCCAAACTCTTTCCATGTCAGAAGCTTTTCGGGAGGGGAACAGGCCTCTCCTTGGTGGCGCACCGAGAAGGATCTAAGTATGTCACGGGTGCCAGCCACTCGGGTACGTACAAGAGTCAGCAGCGATCTGTCTGTGGCCAGAGACGACGGAGGTATGCAGTGCGGCCGTCTGTCGCAGCCGGGCCTTTGAGTGTTGGCCAAACAAAGAAGGAACAATGAATCAGTGATTCAAGTTACGGAAACGGCCGACATGTATGATATTTTAATGAACGGACATGCGGAAAATGGGATCGAGGTCGGGACAGGCTGGCGCGGTCCGGACTGCCACCTTTTGATGTCGACCAAACAAGATCTTTGAAGAGGGGGGCTTGGATGGCTTTCCATTGTTTGGTTTGTCCGTTCTTCTTGTTTATTCTTGGTTTGCGAGCTCGGAGCTCGTCTGATCTAGGATCTTGGTCTAGAGCTTGGGGCCTGCAGGAACCCAGCATCAGCAGCTCACCAATGCAATAACCCGGGACTGGCTAGTACAAAACCGAACGAAGTCAAGTCCGAACCCGAACGCGGCGACGCGGTCCGGAACGAGATGGCAGGCATGGTGGGAGGAAGGGAGGAAGTCAGTTGATAGGCTACTGGGCCTTACTCTTGTCCCCCTCGTAGTAATGGGCCATCTCCAGACCGGCTCGCCTGAAGCCGCACTTGACGTAGAAGCCCTCGTTGGCTTCGCTGCAGTCGAGGATGCTCTTGTAGCAACCGACCTTTTCGGCGATGAAGTCGAGAGCCTGGATAATGCGCAAACCGAGCTTCTTGCCCTGCTGATCCTTTGCCACGGCGATATCCTCGATGTGCCCGACGAGACCGAGGCTATGAATGCTGCACGGAAGATGAGTGGTCAGCATGCTTTCCTAGCAAATAATGTGGCGGCTAGACGCCAGTGGAGAGCACCAGTATCGCCCTCCTCAATTGCGACTCACAACTTGCGCTCGACTATCAAAGCACCAGTTCCGACGACAGTTTTCTTGCTCGTGTCCTCAACAACGAGGATGTAGTACCCGTCGCTCCTGGACAGCCAGTCGTAACGTTCTGCGAATTGGGACTCGCTGATCTCACCGACGGTGGTCAGGACACGAAGGCAGTCTAGGAAACCAGTGTTGTAGTCGGACTGACGAAGGGCGCGAACGACGTAGCCCTCGGGGAGAGCAGAGGCGACCGTTGGAGACACGAGGTCGTCGGAGAAGAGACCATTTTCAGCCATTGCTGTCGGTTGTGACTGCTATGAGTTGTTGAAAGGTATCTGACAGAGATTCTTCCGGTGCCGAGGGAATGACTGAGATGGTTCCAACGGCGGGGGAGGGGACGAATCGACTTCGCGCTCCACAAGTGTATGCGCAAACGACGGTTATGGCACTGCGCTCAATTGGCCAGTGATGCTTTCGTTGGGAGTGGATTTGGAAGCCCGAGTTGAAGGCGTTGGGTCCACAAGCAAGACAGCGAAGCGGTGAGGAAGAAAGAAGAAGGGGGGGGGAAGGTGGGAAAAGAGAGGCAGCGAGTGCGAGTAGACGACAAGGTTATTGTCGGCGCGCAATGTTTATTGGAGAGAGTTGCAGCTGTCTCTTATCCGTCGTGTCGGGCTGGACGATGACACAAGTCAGCAGAGCGCGCGAATAACAATGTCATCAGTAGGTCCATCTCAATCGCAAGGTAGCCTCAGGGGGTTGTTGGGGGCTTCCGTGGTACGGGGAACACGAACCTTGCAAATCATGGTATCTATAGGCTGAAGTGCATTTAATGTCCACTGCGAAAACGACCACCATATGACATGACAGCCCGGTATTAGGCAGTGCGACCTGGGAAGAGCTGTGGCCAGCTTCACCTTCACTACCTACCTACGTGAATCTAGGAACCAATTGGGGAAAAGGTGGAGGGAAAGTATGCTGCTCAACCTCTACATGTCATCCAAAAATGACGTCTCATTGGTAATTGGAGCCGAGCTACTCCCGATGACGTCCCCATCCACACACGTACGGGATAATCAATCTCACGGCACGTTACTTATTTGCTTATACTACGTAAGGAGTAGCTATTCATAGCGCAGCAGGCTCGGGGGGGGCACCCCAAATATCGCGGCATATGCAACCCAGGAGGCAGGAAGCGGAATGGGACTCGGCAGCTGGTGTACCAAGTAATTAAGTAAAGCAAATACAGGGCATTGGATACCCTGTAGCTGGTCTTTGTCAACAATTCTCGCCAACAATGACACCCATCCCCACTCATTGACCAGTCTCTTTGAAACGAAGAAGGATAGATTGGATCAGAAGACGCCCTCGGCCACATGAATGTAGAAAAGGCCTTTCGTGTACGATCCGAACCTGATCTGATGATCAGCAAGACGTCCACCTCGGGACTCAGGACTGGCCAAGATATGGTACGGGATGAACCTGAAGCTGTACGGCCACCCATGGATTATGAAGCCCAGGCAGCGCCCAGCGTGGATTTGCTGACTGCCTGGGCCGACAAGTGATACCGTCCTCGTCTGTTTTTCATGGGTAAATTGGGTTTGAAGTAATCGGCAAGGCCAGAAGAAACACAGGCAAATGTCTTGGCCATAACCCTCCCCAAGCAAATGGGAACGCAAAGTAAGACATTGCAGTGGCTGGCTGTGGCACGCCAGCACCCTACACTGTAGGTGGCGGTCGAGTCTTGATGATCGATACCTTGCCCTGTGAGCTTGGACATGGTGTGAGCTTTGTGAGTGTGCGTGCAATTATAAAGAGGGTGGGTGGATGTGGTCATGAGCTCGCTTTCTGACGCAGTAGATTTAAGGAGGGGATAGCGTTGAGGAAAGCACATGAAGATTGCGACAGACGGAGGAATGCTGGGCTGTTTTGGGACATCGTTAGACCGGGTCCTGTAATTGCCCTACCTGGTTTTGGTGAGAGATGGAAAAGGGTTCTTGCGAGGAAACAAAACATGTATGGCGACCAACACATCGGCATATCGATGATTGAGGCGGAAAGCAACAGCGACCGAGCTCTTTTCGTCTGTCGCCAGTGCCCAAAACCAGGTAACCATTGCCTCCCCTCCCCTCCATCTCTACCTAGGTACTTGGAATGCCACAGTTTCAGCTTGTGTTCTAGTGCGCCGTGCCCCCCTAAAAACAGACCAAGTAGCCAGATCCTTCCCCAAGCCACGATGACTTTGGCGTTGAGGAAAGGACCGACGAATGGCCCACCCCCTTCCCCTGCTCATTGTCTCCTCGCTACCTAAGGAGATGTGCACCTACCTGTACCTGCTGATAATGAATCTCAGCTCGTGGTTGCAGCCTTTGCCATTGCCATTCCTGTGCTCTGTTTCTTCGCCTCTCGCCCCCCCCTCTCTCCATCATTTCCTGTTGGTTGCGAGCGGACCGAACGCGTGCTCCACTGGAGACGATTTGGAAAAAGAAGCTACCTAGGTGCCTACCTCCTACATACTGCGTAGTATGCTTATTTGATTTTAGTATACACTTGTATCCCATCAGCGCTTGAAAAAAATTAAGTAAAAAAATGCCCCGTACGCCATGGCATAATTGGGGTACATTTAGCCTGGCAACCAAAGAGAGAAGGAAATAGAACCTCATGCACACTAAGAAGCACAAATGAACTTGATTCTACCGACAACAAGATACGCCCAGCGCTACCGCCGCCGTGACTGCTTAGCACCGGCTGCTAGTCCAGCCCAGTGTCTTAAACTTCCCTTAGGTCGGCCAAGTCCATCTCCATCATCCCATCCCGCCGCATCCTCCCTCCCATCACTACCACGTAGCGCCATACCGAGCCTTGCCACACAGGGGAACCTGGCGTCTGCTACTGCGTAGGTGTTTTTGCCCCCTCCTCCTACAAGAGCCGTGGAGGGTGACATCTTCTTACCCCAAAGTGTCACCTCGGTACCCTCACCCAAGACACGATCACCGCCAACATCGCCAGTACCTAGGTATGAGACGAGATGGCATGGCATGGCACGGGGTCTCCGCCGTCGCTGTCGCTCGTGTCGCGCATGAACATCCCCCACATAATGCAATCACATGCTGCCACACCCAACGTCCCACTTACTCCTATTGGAGCCCTGGCGCGGCGGCGGCTCAACACGTCAACCCAGCTACCACAACTCTAAGCCTAGAATACCCCAACTGATTTTGTCTTCGACGCGTTGCGGTACGAACACGCCATGCTCTTTTTTCGCTCTCCTTAGTCCTCCGTCGCCCCCGTCACCGACCACTGCATACTACACCTTTGACTACGAGACAACATAACACACCGTCTTCGAGGCCAGGTCGGTAAACATTGTATGCCGCAGGATTGGCCGGACAGTTCTCTGTCTTCGGCTACCTCGAGAGCACACGGCGAACCAATCATTCGCTACAGAACTGCAGCTACTCTACACTATTCCGGCCCAACTACGGATACACGCCTCTGCGCTGCTCTGCTCTGCTTCTCCGGCCGAACGTGCCTGAATGTTGCCACCACCGTCGGCCGGCCTCCTCCCCCCCTTTCTTCTTCACTTCACCTAATCTCGACTTCCACTCCCTCCACTACTTCTTCTTCCCACCCAATCTTTCGTCTTATATCCGACCTGGTGCCTCTCTCGGCCCCTTCAACGACTCGGTGGATGTTTCCGTTCCCTTGCCACCCTCACTTCCTATTCGTTACCTACCGCCTGCCCAAAGCCTCGGTGAGACCTCCGATATAACATGGCATTTGCACCTCCCGTACCACAACGAACTTGACATCCATAATTCTATTACCACCTGTCCTCGATGCTCCCCGCCTCCCCTTCGTATGCGACCACCTACGTCCGTACCCCCACCCACACTGGCAACTGTACCAGGACACCATGGACACTATGGACTCAGACGATGATTGGGACGCCGACGAGCCACGCGACTTGATGCACATCCCTCTCGAACCTCACCAGGGACGGACCATACTTCCAACTCCCATTGCAAAGGCCGTGAGTCTTGCCACCCGCTCAACATGCTTGGCTATCCGCGTCGGCACTCTCATCAGCTCTTATGGCTTCGATGCTGCCAAGTTCACCACCCTCTCCAGTCTCGAGCTGGGCAGGGGCATTCTTGAGGGAATCCTTAGCAGGTCTGGCAGGGACATGCTCGTCCGATCCAACAGTGACTTGGGTAGGGAGGATGCCGAAACTGTCCTGGAGAGGAGCTTGGAGCATTTGCACCATGCCATGTCACAGATCGTATTTTGGACTACCACCAGCTTCCAGATGACGAGCACCACCTTTTCCGTTGTGTCGGAAGTATCGCAGCTACTTCTTTCGTCTCTCGACCAGTTTTTCGGCTCTACCGACTCATCCCGCGCTATCGCCAGTATCATTACTCTCATCCGTCGCGAATTCCAGAACCCGGCAACCGGGGTAGAGGGCGAGCGTGTGGGCGTTGTTGACCTCGTAATGGGCTTGTGTGCTTTGGCGTACCTGCAACGCAAGTGTCGGCGCTTCCTTGACGAAGAGAGCCGGCGGCTGGGTCATGATGAAATCGTTTGGGACGTTGTTGTTCTCAACGACGGCGAACGGGTCGACGTCCACGAGAACAGTCTTTATGGAGTACACAAGGGTCGCTATAAAAGCAAGGGCCCCGATATCTTGGTTTCCATACCGGGCGATCAACCGAGCCCGAGTATCCTAGCTACTATCGAACGCCACGGAGAACGGGAAACAAGTGAAGATGAGGATGATGACGACCTGCCCGAGATCCGTCTGAAGAACCAGATCATGCGATCTATGCCCTCTGACACAAGCGTTTCTATATCAACAACCACCTTGACGAGGAAGATGATCACCGTGGACTTCACTGGCCCCGAGCCACCGACATTGACACCGCCTCCTGGTGTAGAGGTTGTCGAACGAGAAGTCCTGCCGTCGGCAGAGTACCAAAAGGAGCAGCCGACAAGGCAACTGCCAGTTGCTGATGTTCCGACATATCGGGTTGTGTACAGGGTGGACAAGAGCAAGCAGCGGACAACAACATTCCGGGGTTATGAAGAGTCAGAAGAAACCTCCGGAAAGGTGGAGCCTCTGGATGATACCGAAGACTCCGATGATCATGGCCGAGACGGCGACAACGACGACCCCCCACCTGTTCCTCCCAAACCTGTGCTACCGGCTGCCTTGAACAATCCTACGAGGACAGAGACTGATTCCATTTCGACCCCTCGGGCAAAAGTTGGCCCCAGGCTTCCGTCAACCTCTCCCAACAGCAGGGTTTCCCAAATCCCAACGCCGAAGCAGAATCCGGAAAACGCACCCAATCAAAAGCGGCAGCGAGCGCCGCTTGCCCCGTTACCAGTGAGAGCACGCCATGAAAACGCTGTACCGTCGCATCCTAATACTACCAAAACGAAGAGGGGCAAAGGTGACCCGTTGTCAACAGGCAAGTCATCAGAGAAGCCTACCGAGAAGAAAGGTGGTATCCGGCAAGCCCTGAAAAGGGGCACCAGTTCGAACATCTCCAACTTATTTCACCGAGATGGAGCAAGCACTCCGGGCTCACAACCCACTGGGAAAGCCAAGCAGACACCCCGAGCTGGACCCGTGGAGAGGGCTACACGCACCCCTACTCAACCCAATCGTCCTTCCCAAACTCGGGCCATGGGACCGACTGCTGCTTCTAGCTCCCGGGGTCGCAATTACGAGAACCCCTCGCCAGTGCCTCGCAGCTCCTCGCGAGCCAGTTACATCTCGGTCCATGAGCGCCGGCGAGACTCGATTGTTTCACAGACCGATACTTACTCTTTCCATGCTGTCGATGGGCTTCGGCCACAGTCGCCAGGATTTGGTCGTCGAGACGGTTTGGGCCAGCCTAGCATTCCCAAGTCGCGGTCAGAGAAGGACATCAGCGAACACAAACCGTCGTCGCCCATGAAATCACGCAGAGCACGATCGCACGTCAACACGCCAAGTCTCTACAGTATTGCGAACACAGGCTCTCAAACTTCGCTGGTTTTGTCATCATACTACCAGAAGAGTGCATACACAGACTCCCAAGCTATCGATACCCTACGGCGGGCGGGAACAGTAGATGGCGTCTTCCCAGCCTTCCACCTGCTTCGCAACATCACCCGGTATATGAGGTTCTCTTCGGCTTCCTACGGTTCCAACTTCCTCAAGTTCATGGGCATTTCCAAGGAGATGCCCCTGCTCAGAGCGCTAGACGAAACGCATCATGAAATCCGATCGTTTGCTCACCACACGGAATCCGAGGCCGCGAGTATTCTTCTTGCTTCGTTCGTCGACGCCCAGGGAGGGTCGGATACGACTGGCTCCACGGGAACCGGTGTTCCCTTGGTCCATTACATCTCTTTGGACCATGAATCGAAAGCTGTTGTGCTTGCATGCCGCGGCACGCTAGGCTTCGAGGACGTCTTGGCCGATATGGCCTGCGACTATGACAACCTATATTGGAGAGGCAAGTCATACAAGGTCCATAAGGGTATCCACGCGTCAGCCCGGCGCTTGCTCTACGGTGGCGACGGCCGTGTTCTGTACACACTCAAAGAAGCTCTGGATGAATTCAGTGATTATGGACTGGTCCTCTGCGGGCACTCCCTTGGGGGCGGCGTAACCGCCCTACTGGGCACGATGCTTGCGGAACCATCCTCCACAGGTACAGGCTTTGTCACTACGTCTGAGCCGCATCGCCGCCTCCTCGGAGACGGACGCTTCCTGGAGACGGCCACGACACATGTGTGCCTCCCGTCAGGCCGTCCCATTCACGTCTACGCCTACGGACCGCCTGGTACCATGTCGCCTGCACTCCGAAAAGCTACTCGAGGTCTTGTCACAAGCGTTGTCCACGGTTGCGATCTGGTCCCGTTCCTGTCCTTGGGCGTCCTGCATGACTTCCAAGCTGTTGCGCTCGCCTTCAAGAGCGACAACCACGAGGCCAAGGTTGAGGTAAGGCAGCGCATATGGCAAGCTTTCCAGTCAGGCCTCGCGGAGAAGTGGTACACGAGCAGCAGCCGCTCGATGGTTGCCGATGAGGATAAGTGGAGCATCTCGGCTTTGACAACGCTGCGCTCGAGCATGATGAGCCTTAAACTCTTGCCCCCCGGCGAGGTCTTCATTATCGAGAGTCAGCGGGTCTTGAGACGTGATGCGTTTCTATTGTCCGATGAGGAATCTATCGGACGACCTGCGCAGCGAATCGTGTTGAAATACGTGAGGGACGTTGAGTCTAGGTTTAGGGAGGTCCGTTTCGGTACGAGTATGCTCATCGACCATAGCCCGGCGAAGTACGAGGATGCGCTGAACAAACTACGATTCGGAGTTGTTGAGACAGGTTGAACACGGCTTGCGAATACTGCTACTTATACACTTTTCCTTTGTTACCGGGCGCAAGCTCCCTATGCAACACTATATACCCCCCCAAAGTATGATAAGCAACCATGGGTTGGTTTTACACACCTTGGCCGAGCAAGGATAACATGTTAGCACCGGAAGAGAAGGAAGAAAACACGCAAAAGGGCCAGGCGCGTGTTGGGTTGGTTCAATTAAACCATGTCTTTAACTCGGATTTCCGCAAATGCACAGAGAGATATCGCAGCAGAGCTTCCTCCATTTGATCCAAGACAATCACAGGCAATCTAGATAATTCAATGTGTCCTCACCACATTTCTTTCTACGACTTTTTTCGTTCACTGCGACTTCTCCGTCGTGATCTTGCCGTCCACATCATAGAATATTTCCTTGACCTTGACGGACCTCAGGTGGTCTACCCCATTGCTAAGCTCACAGTCGTGGTGGAACAGCCACCACCGGCCCTTGAACTCGACAATAGAGTGGTGCGTCGTCCAGCCCAGCACAGGCTCGAGAATGCGTCCGGCATAGGTAAAAGGACCCAGTGGGCTGTCGCTGGTTGCGTAGCAAATATAGTGGGTGTCACCGGTCGAGTAGGAGAAGTAGTACAGGCCGTCCTTCTTGTGTAACCAGGCGGCCTCAAAGAAGCGACGACTGTGATCATCAGCCGCGATGAGCCTCTTTGTCTCTGGGTCGAGAATCTGGATCTCCTGGACCTCGCCGTCGAACTGGTGCATGTCGTTGGTCAGCTTAGCGACACGCGGGCCCAAGGCGTAGGCGCCCTCGCCGGTAGGCTCCTTGGGGCCGAGCCATTCGGCATCGAAGGCGTCGTTACCCTTTTGGTAGCACTGGAGCTGGCCGCCCCACAAGCCGCCAAAATAGAGGTAAGCCTGGCCATCGTCGTCAACGAAGCTAGCGGGGTCGATGCTGTAGCTGCCCTTGATGGGTTCTGAGTCTGGAGTGAAGGGGCCCTCAGGCTTGTCCGAAACGGCAACACCGATGCGGAAGACGTCCTGCTTGTCGCGAGCGGGGAAGTAAAGAAAGTATTTACCATCCTTAAAGGCGGCGTCGGGAGCCCAGAGCTGCTTCGAGACCCAAGGGACATCTTCAGTCTTCAGGACGACGCCGTGGTCGACGACGGGCTCGAGAGGGTCCAGCGACGAGGTGCTGAAGACGTGGTAGTCGGCCATATCATACTGGTCGCCATTATCGTTGAACTTTATATCGGTCTCCCGGTCATGGGAAGGGTAAATGTAGACCTTGCCATTGAAGACGTGGGCTGAAGGGTCAGCCGTGTAAAGGTGGTTAATGAGGGGCGCCATCGTCGAGGAGCGGCTGGGAGGGGAGAAGAGTGGGTGCGTGCAGGGGGAGAGGCTATGGGGCAACTGGTGCGGGGTAGATTTGGTGGTAAGAATTGGGGTCGGGTGCTAGGTCTTTGAGATTCTTTTGTTTGTGTGAAACCAAAGGCGTGAGAAGTCTTAGAGTGTCTGCAAAATTGTAGCATGAACCAGAGAAGACTCGGGAGGAATGGCTTTTATGACGAAAGTCACTTCTCCGCCACCGCAACGAACCGGCGCGCGTGGATGAATGTAGTGATGTTGGCCCAGTAGGGTGGAACGTGGGACGACTAGCCAGCGGCTTTCGTATTTATCCAGCGCATTTTCCCGGTTTACCCCATCTTGCGTGCGCTCCTCAATCGTCAATCCGTACCGGGCCACCGCTGGGCCATGCAGAGCATCAATGGCAAGAACCTCGACGCGACACTGTTGACGAGTTGCGGGATGATGGCGAGTGAGCAGTGAGGGGGAACAGTCGTTCATTGGGGGACGAAGGCGGCCTCGCATCAACCTCGCCCACAGATAGGATACGGGCTGGCGGAGTCGTCTCCCGTACCAAGGCTTGACTACTGTCATCATCTGTACCCCTCCATCAGGGATTTTCTTCGGCGGTAAGCGGAAAGCGGCAGCCCCAAGGCAGGTCGAGATTAGCCGAAACATCAGAAGAGTGGTAGCTCGTTGACAAATCCGTGCATGCCGGAGACGATGACCATGCCGAGCCGCATCTGGTCATGAGGAGGGTACTCTTGACGCCGCGGAGCCGTCAGTAAGATATGGAAGCGGTGCTGGCAGTGTTGCAACCAAAACGTGGAAGCAATAACTCTTGAAATGGTCGATCAGAAATCCTGAACACCGGTCTCGCCCTGCCTGGCGCTGGCTTGTTCGTCGGCATCGCTGGCCCAATTGGGATCTTCCTCGTCAAACCACGCCTCTTCAGCGTCGCGTCTCAACAAGGTGTCGTATTCGTCGTTGTGATCTACCAGGCTGTAGTCAAAATCCTCGTCATGACCACGAACAAAACGCTCGGTCAGGAATTCTCGCCATCTCTCAAGTCCATCTTTCTTATTATCGGTCTTGGATAGATCGGCCTCAGTAGTAAATTCTTTGATGTGTTCAGGCGCCGATTCTGCTTCGGCCGATGCCTTGAGATCAGCAAGACGAGCCTCACCCCTGAGTAGAGAGCTTTCTAGGACGCCCGAGTAGCCTTTGGTCTTGCCCTCGGCCTCTCGCTCAGCAGGCGTCTGAAACTTGCGAACCAGTGAGTCATAAAGAAGGGTGTCTGGGCAAGGCTGTCAACGTTGTTCTGCAATATCAGGGGAGTTGGTACTGTGACGGATCCATGCGTTGACTCGGGAATACATGTCAAGACGAACCTGCAAGTTCATGTTCAGCATTGTTGAAATACTTGGGGTTTCGCTCAAGGTATTCCCGACGACGATTGCGAGACCGTATATCGCTGGTCTTGGCAGACGGCTTTGGCGGTCGGGGAATCGGCTTATCGAAAGGTAGACTTTGCGGTTCCGGTTCTTCCTTGGTAAATGACGGCATCGCAGATATCGTCAGTTTGTCAACATGTAGAAAGCTATGCACAGCGAAACAATAGTAATGCCTAGGGGTGTTATACTAAAAGATGCGATGACGGGTGTTCGAGATTCCGAATAATTGTTTTCAGACCAAAGTGAGGAAGTGAAGTCAAAAGCGAGGCTCGAGACATTCCAGGAAACCACCTATGTTTGCATTGTAGGGCGCGACCTGTTCGAGGTACGTACTCCAATCCGCGTTCCGGAAAAACGTGAGAAAGTGGCTTTCTGTTCAACTTGGATAGCTGGGCCTTGACACTAACGGGTGCAAAATCTCGATGAGCGGATCCAACAGGGGTTGCCAAAGCACGTTTGTGGCTGAACGAGGTGCCAAATTGCCCGCCCCCCCCCCCCCCCCCCCCCCCTGAGATTTAATCGTACCTACGGAGTACTTATGTACTGTGCAGGTTGGTAATTACCATCCCTGAAACCTGCCACAACTCTGGCAATGTCTACTAGAGTGTTTCCATGGCCGGCAGAAATATCTTGAAGTGCCGATTAAGGGGGGCGCAAAACCGTTGGAGGTTGACAGGAAATAAAAGAGGAGTGAAAGCAAAGGAAACCCCCCCCCCAGGAAGGAAGGGGAGACAAAAACCCCAACCCAAAACCAGGATTTAGGCCGGAAGTTGACGCGGGCACAGCGGGTTGGGTAGGGGCGGTCCCGTCCATGGTTCATGGATCCATTTGCATGAGCTGCATGGGTTATCCCGCCCAACCGACGGTCGACTCTGCTATGTTCTGCGTTACCAGGCTGTCTGTGAGTGTGTAATTATGTGTGTGATAGATGGAGGTGCCCGGCCAGTTACCTCGTCCAAATTCTGCCTTGATTTATGTGGCTAACCTGCTATGCCCTTTGGTGTCTCTCCCTCCACGATCCAAGATTAGAGCCTGATGGTACAGTGATTTCATCGGCGCTTGCCCTGGCTTCATCTTCCCCTTTTCTCTGACTTGAATTTGGTTGATGCATGGAGACTCGAGGCGTCCTTCCGAGCCCGAACTTGAACCACTTACTCCTGTTTGCTGTCTTCTTCCTCTTTGTCTCTCCTTGTGTGTGTCCGGGTCCCCGATATATCTCATCCCTTTGATTGTTATTTCTTTCCCTTTCTACTTCAGTCCAGTATACAGTTCTCTCCCTCAGGAGTCCAACTTGCTCGCTTAGCATCTGTTCATTCGTCATTCTGATCATTCCCGTCTGGTTACCCAACACTCGTATTGCATTCATTCCCCTTTTGTCCAATTTGGCTCACCGTATCTACCGTATTCACCGTATCACTTCTCCAACTCTACAGTGCCCATCGGCATCTATCTTCCTCCCTCCCTCCCTCCTCACCTTACCCAAGGCCACCTGATATCAAATCCACCTCTCATGCCACCCACGCCGGCCATCCCATCGCGCGTCGCCCTTCGCCCGCCCGGCGTGTCTCAATCTCCGTCCACTTGACCAAAAAAAGGCCCGCCAACACCACCATCAGCACCGACACAAGGACACGGCACCCAAGACGACCTGGACGTCACAACAAGAAACAATACCAAGCCGCATCGTGGCAGCCTGCCTCACCCTAACGTCTCGCCTGAGAGTAGCCCTCTCCCTCGTGCTGCATGTAATTCCCATGGGTACTGCCGGGGACATTCGAGCTCGTCTTCGAGCCAAATTCTCACGAAGGAACTCGGCTGCACCATCCTTGGCATCCAACTGCACCGGCACGAGCACCAACGGCGATGCTCATGCCTCGCAGCCACCAGATGGGACGAGTCTTAGGCGGCAATCCTCAGCCGCTGCATCCGTTCCCAGGTCGAGGGCGAGCTCCCAGCATCCGCATACGCACCTACCACAATCCACACCTCCCTCGCGCTCGCCAACACCGCACCAGCCACATCACAGCCTGCAGGGTCTGCAGACTCCGCCACAGTCCGCCACACCCTTGCTCACAGGACCTGGTGCAGGCGCTGCTGGTGCACTTCCACCCCCTGGCAGCCCTGGCAGCCCCGGCAACCACTCGCTGCAGCAGAGATTGAATGCAATTACGGCAACGGCTCCGGATACAGTAGCGGAGGGTACCCATGCTGAGGAGGGCCACCCAGTAGAAGAAGAAAAGGAAGAAGAAGAGGACGAAGAAGAGTACTTGTTGCCACAGTCGTCGTTGCCTCCATCAGAACGTCAACAGATCCAACAGCATGACGACCCGATCAATCATGTCACTCAAGATGGCGATGCGTCTCGCAACAGCGACAACTCTTTGGTGACAGAGGACAGCCCAACTACTGCTGCAACTGAACCAGCGGACAACCACAGGCCCGCAAGCAGTGCCAGCAACAGGGCCAAGAACACTGGGGACGACGCCCACAAGCCACACCCCAACCTTGATTCGCTGGCTCCAATGCAGCCTGCAGCGTATGACCGACGCTTAGCTAGTGAACCGATGGACAACAGTCTGCGCTCATCCTCAACCACCACTACTGTTGCTACTGCCCTTAGCAACAGTCTCCCCATCATCAACGAGGACCAGACTCCCGAAGCCGACGACAAAAAGCAAACCCGGCATCTGTCACAGCCGTTTCCGCTGCCGCAGATTCACCAACCGTTGCCGCCCAAGATCGGCGCAGCACCCACCGTTACTCTCGAGGCTGTTTCTGCCGAGGACCTCAGCGACAACCAACTCGATCCCCTTAGCCATGCTCTCGGCACCCCGACACCCCTCGCAACCAGCATCCTCCCAACCTTGCCGCGGCTAGTAGATCCCCACCGTCGAGAGAGCCTCGTACCAACCCGCCAGACGACGCTAATCCGCAACTTGCTCGAAGCACGGGCAGACCACGAAGTCGACCCAGCCGCCGTCGATTCGCTGCTTCCAAACATCGCAAACATGGTCACCCGCAAGGTGTGGGTTAGGCGCCCTGGTGCCTCTCCCACCCTCATCACCATAAATGAGGATGACCTGGTTGATGATGTGCGCGACATGATTTTAAGAAAGTACTCCAACTCCTTGGGCCGACACTTCGACTCTCCCGACCTTACTCTACGCATATGCCCGCGCGAACAAAGGCAAGATCGTCTCTTGGGCCCAGAAGAGCCCATGGGTCGCACTCTCGATGCGTACTTTCCTGGCGGCCAGAACGTTGAAGAGGCCTTGCTCATCGACATTTCCACCCGTCGCACGCCAAGGCCGTCACCTCGCGCCCCTACACATGCTACAACCATATGCTACAACGATGATGGCAGGCCTTCCGAGGCCGGCGAAGGGTATTTCCCCCCAGTAGCGGGAGCGGCACCCCTTCCGTCGCCAAACCTGCCTGTTCCTCTTGTCGCTCCCGTCACAGTTCCTGCGACGCATCCCGTTCACCCCGTCCATGCTCATACTACGCACGCGCAGCATTCTATTGCAATTATCGGGACTGGCCAAATACCGCCGATACCCTCGCCGGGGGGCACAAGATCATCTCGCGCATACCGAGGACGCCCTGAACGTCCTCGCCTTGGAAGAACACATACTTCATCGCCCACTATCTTGAATCAGGCCAATACCCAGTCTATGGGGGCGGCCGCAGCCGCTGCCGTGGCCGCTCACCCTGCCCATTCGTTTCATCCACGACTACCACCTTCAAGAACACACTCGAATACTTCGGAGCAGTCCAATGTTCCGCCGGCTGCCCCTCCACTTCCAACCCCTCCTGCTCCCGAGGTCCAACCGGCTAGAGTCGCAACTCCGCCACCTAGGATTGCCTCTCCTCGACCAACAAGTTCTCGTCCGAGGAAGACTAAGAAGAATGTTGACCACCCGACTCTACCGGCTGGCATATTAAACGGCGGAGTGCCGCCCATCAACGTGCTGATTGTGGAGGACAACCCAATCAACCTCAAGCTACTTGAGGCCTTTGTTAAGCGTTTAAAGGTGAGGTGGAAAACGGCGGTCAACGGCCGCGATGCCGTTACCATGTGGAGGACCGGCGGGTTCCATCTGGTCTTGATGGACATTCAGCTTCCCATCATGAGTGGATTGGAGGCGACTAGGGAAATTCGAAGGTTGGAGAGAGTCAATTCGATTGGCGTCTTTTCTTCGTCTGCCTCCAGCGTGCCCGAGGCCCCTAACGGCGAGCCCGAGGAGAAAGATAAGTTGACGAATATGGAGCTTTTCAAAAGTCCCGTCATCATAGTAGCCCTGACTGCCAGCTCTCTGCAAAGCGACAGACACGAGGCACTGGCCGCAGGCTGCAACGACTTTCTTACAAAGGTATGTGCATAACCTCGATGATTTGCCTTTCTACAACTCAAAACATTCCAACTGACTTGATGATAACCACAGCCTGTAAACTTCGTTTGGCTGGAGAGGAAAGTTATGGAATGGGGTTGCATGCAAGCCCTTATCGACTTTGACGGCTGGAGGAGATGGAAAGATTTCTCCCAGCAAAACGACGAGGCAGAGGCAAAGAAGTCAGCCGCTCTCAAGACGAAGGCAAAGAAAAATCGGCTATCAATGACATCTGTTCCGGCTTAGTGGATGTTTGAAGAATTATTGGCATTCTGCGCCTGTTGTAGTCGAACACCAACGTCTATTTCCCCCCTGGCCAGGAGAAGTTTACGGGCCAAGACGGGATGGGTGTGCCGATCAGGCAAGCAAGGTCCACCGCAACAGCTCCTTGAATCACATACCGACCTACCACGGGACATCTGGATCATGCGCGCGAATTAGCAGCGGTACTGTTAGTGCAAGGGTGGGGAAGTGTCCGTTATTACTGACACCTGATTGTCCAAAGAATAAAAGAACGACTCGCATGGAATATACGAAGAGGGATGCGCAGAATGATACCAGCTAGCGCGTATACACCAAGTGTATAGTAATTCTAATCAGCACAAACGAAGCAACAATCTCACCCGATGACAGTTCTACATGCTTGGAAGAACATTTCAGAGAGAAAACAATGTTCTTGGAATGTCTCGATGCCGTCTTTTGGGCAGCATTCCCTCGCAATATTCCCTGGCATGACTACTAAAACCCGTGCTCCGGACACACCTGAGCCTGACGAACGAGGCAGCATTGGATCCCGTCAGACATATGGTGATAGGTACTTCGAAAAGCGGAGCTGAAGTCAAGAAGGAGCGCACCTGAGGCACATGAGTTTATGACTAAGGCATAGAATGGTCCGTGCCCAGCCCCTACGAAAACGATGGAAAATTTTGTTTGAAATCTCTCCCTTTCTCACCACACATACAACAATCCTCCACAACGGTTTCCAATGGTCGCTTCGCCATAACTCGGTGATTCCAGGCGCGCTTTCCGCGGCCAGAGCATGCTGATCACAATGACGCCACGACCTGGCTCATCATTATCGCCAATGGCCCTTGCGGCCAAGTGGTGTGATGCTTACACGAGCACAGCATCACGGTCTCGTCCATCCGCGCAAATTGCTTGCGCTTTCTCGACAACGTCACAACAATTCAGAAGGTCAAAGCCACAACATGAACTTCAAACTTGGCTCAAAAATCGGGGCTCCATCTTCCGTGACGTCCCTAATGACGGCCCCAAGTACCTGTCCATGAACGAGGACCAACCCTTCCCGATGAATCCGTTCTTCAAGAGCCAGCCTGTGCTGAGC
This sequence comes from Colletotrichum cereale, assembly GCA_034509685.1. Classification (NCBI taxonomy): domain Eukaryota; kingdom Fungi; phylum Ascomycota; class Sordariomycetes; order Glomerellales; family Glomerellaceae; genus Colletotrichum; species Colletotrichum cereale. The sequence goes on along the minus strand of JASUDE010000104.1, from coordinate 50,183 downwards.
GAGGAGATGAGGGAAGAGATCTTCATAAGGGTTAAGGAAAGAAAAGAATCCTTGAAGCTAGTGTCGGCCGAACTGGGCGTCGACGTTCGCCGCGTCGCTGCTGTTGTGCGCATGAAGGAAATTGAGAAACAGTGGGTTGCCGAGGTAAGCCATCACTATTTCACTTTTTGCCATCCAGACGGATCCCCCCCAGCATTATGATGATCAACTTTCCAAAATTCGATTAGTCTTGAAGACACAACATATGGTTACACCTTGGCACTGCGAGCCTCTCTGATTTGCTTACTTCTGCTCCAACACTTTTCGCACATTTTCGTTAGACTTCAGTTAGCTAACTACCTGGTTTGGCAGCGTAAACCAATGGCCAGACCATACGCCAGGGCGGTCATGCGAATGCTGCCTCAGACTCACCTGAACAAGGACAGGCCGGACCTGCAGACTCCTCACGAGCCTATCAACGAGATACATGTTCACAAGCTTACGATGCAACAATTGTTTGTGCCCGTATCAGAGTCTCGCCAGTTCAGCAGAGAAGATGCCGCCAAGGCTTTTCACAGAAATATGCTTTCCGTTGACGACCGTTCACCACATAAGGAGCTCATTTCCATGAAGAAAGCTGCCGCTGCTGGAGGTTCGAGAGTCGAGTTGAGCAACCAGTTCAAAAAGGATACAAGAGCTGAGGAGGACAGATTGGTGAAGATGGAGCGCCGCCGTTTACAGAAAGCTGAGGAGGAGATGCAGCGTGTGGATACTGGACGTTTCGAATTCAGATTTAAGGAGATGAACGTCGAGAGCGCCGGCAAGGACGGCCGAAGCAGAAGAGGCGTTGGTTGGAGATACGGCGTCCCTTTCTACGATCGCAGGAAGGGCGAGCTCAAGATTCCCACAGCAGTGCCTTGAGCGCGCTTTTTAGTCCTTCTTACCTCTACCTGGCTTTGAGATGGTTCTCGACGGCGCTAAAACGGAACGGCAGCCCGAGGAAGGAGCATGATACCCCCCAACCCACCGAAAGATGTATCAAGCCTATGGGCGGTACGGTGCTTCGTGTTGGCGTTTATCACTTTGTATGAGAAGCGACTGTATCTACCTACTGTATTGTACATGTACCTGTATAACGACAACATCAGCGGAAGGGCCGGCTCATAGAAGAAGCACGAGCCCATCAAAGAATTTCAAATTGCTCAGACCAACCAATTCGAGTGCGACACCCAGTCTACTGCTTGATGCTCGTCAGAAACATCCACCGTGAGATTGTAGCGAATCCGGCCAATCGCCTCTGTGGACAGGCGACATCTGTTCTGAACGTAAGCCTCGACAGAGCCATGCTCTTCACGAAGCTTGGCTAGTGTCGCAAGCATGCTTTCCTTCCTGGTATCGACATTAGCAGTGTTGGCGGAGGCAAACATGTCACTGAGCGGCAGAACAAAGAACGACTTCGCTTAGGAGCGGCCACATACGGGGAACTAATCATACGCCGGGCACCCTCGGGATTTCCCTTGAGGGCTTCGGTGGCGAGGAGGCGGTCAACAATCTCTTCCCTGCGGTCCTGAAGGCCGATGTTCGTCAGGCTGTACTCGTGAGCGACGACTTCGTCCGAGACGCCGCAGAGGCTGAGGATGAGGGCGCAGATAACGCCGGTCCTGTCCTTGCCGGCGGTGCAGTGGACGAGTATCGGAGACGGGGGCTTGGGGGTTGCGAGGTGAGAGAGGATAGTACGAAAGGGGTCATTGGGGTGGTCAGGCTCCGATGCGGTGCGTAGGATGTCAGTGTAGGCTTTGGTGAAACCCTACGAGCAATTTAGAATACGAGCGCGCCGTAGGAGAAGAGGTTCCAATCATATGATCGGGAGAGAAATCCCTGGTGCAAAATGGGCCGGGGCTCACCTCAATGCCGTCGCTTGAGTAGTTACGATAGCGCAGGGCAATGGCCTCTGGCCCGTAGTCCTGGTCTCGGAAGACGGGAACGAAGACGCGCTGGGCACCGGGCCACTCGCGGACGTCGCAACTCGTCCCTGCCTGCGCGAGGCGCTTGAGCTCGATGGTGGAGCGGAGATCGTAGACATGGGTGATACCGAGGTCCTGGAGGCGGGTGACGCCGTTGTCGGTGAGGCGCGAGGGCTCTGCGGAGCGGAAGACAACACCAGGCCTGAGGATGCGGCCGGGCTGGGCATCGATGGGGTAGCCGCCGGCGTCGCGGAAGTTGGGGAGGCCCGGGATGGTGTGAAAGGGAGGTGATGGCAGCTTGGCCTCAGCCCTTTGATTGGCATCTGTCATTGTCTGGTGCCACGGTGTGTCCTTGGGGCTGTGAGTGGCTCTACGACACCACAGGTGTTAGTGTAGAGAACGAAGCAGTGGTACATGCACCGTGGATGTGGAATCGATGGGCAGGAGTCGGACCGGGCCGAATGTGGCTTTTGATATCGTTCGTTGGAAGTGATCCCTGCGGGGAAGATGGTAGGTAGTATCCGAGGCATCCTGGGGCCTAGGTAGGACGGCGATGCGCGTCCCTCAGCATCACACTAGGTAACGATATCACCGTCATATAGGTACCGCCAGTCAGACGCAGCACTTTACACACGAGGAACACGGTGCGGGTTGAGAGGCGGCCCTTTTCACTGCAGACGCCAGCGCCACGTTTCAGCATCCGTCTAATCAAAGCAAATGGACCAGGAACATGTACGTAGCCTCTGTCCTAGAAAGCCGATACCTATCATTATCATCTTCGATCTGTCCCGAATGTAGGTTGCGCAGCCGTACCGTCCGATGCGTGGATTTTAGTTTCGGGCAGCCAGCCCCAACCCATATTAAATAAAAAAAGGGGTGGGGAGTACTTTGGCGGAAATGTGTATGCAGGCTCGCTTGTGATGGTGGTGTATGAGGGTATTGGCTGATCACGCGTCGACGATGGGCTAGCTGTTTGATTCTTGGTTCGTTCACGTCGTCGTTTGACGACCGTAGGCATGCGCCATTCGAGAATACCAACCTATCCATTCCGAGGGGCTAGGAGCAACCGTCGAGCCCTCCGTGACTGCATCCATGAGTGATTCAAGTCCAGAATGAGAATATCTGGCCAGTCTGGTCTAGGTATCCACATCACTGTAAGTAAAGGGGTGCCATGTGTGATTTGCCGGCAGACTTGGACTGAACCAAGACCCGGAGTGCCAAGGAGTGTTTTTGGTACCTGACGTCGCTGATGCTCCTCTGACGCTCCAACCAGAAGGACACTTTTCCGCCCACGCCCCCAAAAGGGTCCCAACAAGCTTAAGCTAACGCCTTGGCCAACAAAGACACGGACGTGACAGCACACCTTGACACCCCTGGCGCAATTACACGAACGGGTTTTCATCATTCTCATTGGCTAGATCACTCTTACTAGCGCTGCCTTTGCGTCATAGGGGACCATCTAGAGAGGGTCATTTCCCCCAAAATTTTCCAAACCGGCTTCAGGACAATCGCAGTGTGATTGTGTGAGCAAATGGTGATCAACCTGTTCGTCCCTCTATGGCGCTACTAGTGAATCACCATACTACCAAGGCAGGCTGTGTTTATCTACTACTTCACCTCCTTCGCGGTCGTTGCCTTACCTAGAAACTCCCAGCCCAAGTTCCGACTCAACATTATTGCCCTCCTCTCCATCTTCCGTTGTCGTCGATAGACTCCAACCACCACCAGCATTGGTAACCGATAAGCACCGACAGAACGCGTCTTAGTATTCCCCCGTACTCAGCTATCGTCACCTCATCGCTCCACTCCCCGACGACGACTTCCGATTCTTTGGATTCCTTCTCCAGATACATCACCTCAGCTCGGGTCTACAATCGCTTCCGCCCTCGTCCTACTTATGGGTCTCTTCGGCATGGCGGCGAGCTATCTCGCCTTTTCCGTCCTACATTTCTTCCAGTTTGTTCTGGCTGTGACCGTCTGTGGCCTTTACGCCGTCGATCTCAACCATGCCAGAAGCGAGGGGAGCTATACCGACGGAAAATGGGTATGTTCCCATTGCGATTCCTTAGTCTTCCTTGCCACGCTTCTATGCGGTTCGCTATGCAACTGGGACGATATCGACTGACATATATTCACAGGTTTTTGCGGTCGTAGTTGGCGCTCTCTCCGCCGTCACGGCTCTGGTGTACTTCATCCCCTTCATCTTGCGATTCGCCATCGTTTGGGTTTGGGATGCTATCTTATTCATTCTGTGGATCGCCGTATTTGGTCTCTTTGGCAGTGTAAGCATTACCTACTCCACCCGATGCCCTTTCCACCGATGCACCAAGCATTGTTACTGACCCTACTCCACTACAGATGTACATCAAGGAGAATGCCGAGGGCGACAACGGGATCCAGCGGATGAAGAATGCTGTCTGGGTGGATTTGGCCAACGCTCTGCTCTGGCTCATCAGTGCCCTGGCCACGGCTGCCTATTGGTGGACACACCGCGAGCGCCGCACTCGGTTCACTGGCCGTGGAAAGGTTTAGATTGAGAGAGATCGGACTAATAAAATCTCATGAGCGTTCCATGAAGATAGAAGGCAGTTGGCCTTTCGGTTATCACGATTTGCCATCCAACCGGACACGAGAGCATTCCAAAATCATGCTGCCACGACGTTGACATCAGGGAGGAGGGGTTCTTTTGCTTCAAAATCGATACCAGGACTCCGTCGGGGGTTTTCCCCCTCCCCCTTCATCCCCTCCCTTCTCCCGTTGCCCCTTCACGACTCTTCCAATAGTAATGCTTAGATGAATGGAATGCCTTGTACCACGCAGTCTCAAACAGTCGGAGTTGTCCACTGTCAACAATGACTCGAGCATTCATATCGACCTCTGTGTATGTATCCCTTGGGAACGCTGACCAAACATTTGCCCACCAGTGACCAAGCACGCGGGTTCCAAAAAACCGACCGTTTTCACTTTTTTTGGTGGTCGTAAAGAAGGTCGGTTTTACTGGACCCGCGTGCCAAATTACAGGCAAATGCTAGAGTAGGTAATTAGGGCAGTTATTGAGACATGATTGAAGTAGCCAATGACCCCCACCACCGCACCAGCGTCGGCCCCGTGGTCGGGAACAAGTGACCATCCTTCCCGCCTCCCCGCCCTGGTTCTGGCTCTGGGCCCGAAAGGTCCCCCCCGGTATGCTGGATAATGTGGGTGTTCGCACCGTTTAACGGGCTGTGTGTCGTCTGGAATCCATCCCATCATCGGCGGCCCAAGAATATCCCCAGGACCTATGGGCCCGGTGCTGTGCTGTGCGTGCATACATGCATGAAAATGGCTTTTCGACGCCGTACCTAGTCTAATGCACAGCCCCGGAAGAGCTTCTCCAGACTTTCCGGGGCGGTCCTTATCAGCAACGTGAACTACACCAGGGTTGGTTGCTACCGTCCGACGGTGCTCAAACCCAGGGCCAGGCAAGAACAGAAGATAATGCCAAGATCGCGTGATTGTGTCTTCTCAACCCCGCAGACACTAAGCAACGGTGCCCCACCTCCTCTACTGCGCCATGACGTAGTAACTGCGATGAATCTGAAAATGTGTTCATGGGGTTTCTTTGATAGATGAGCGAGTGTGGCATGGTTCCAAGTGATGCAGCTGAACGGATTGTTCAGAGACTGCTTGACTCCCTTGGGGGCTCCTCGACACACTCAGCTCATGTACTATTTGTACATGCTCGAAGGCAGCTTGTGTGTCGTCAGGATTAGATCTTTCCCCCATGGCGCCTGGTGCGAAAACCTCTTCTTTGCTGTTCTCTCGTTGCGCCACCTTCGAACAAGGTCAGTAAATACCTAGGTAGTCAAGTGCCTCAAATCCCTAGATAAAATATTCGGCCTTTGAATCTGGAACTGAGCCAGCGCCATGAGAGTTGGCAGTCTACCTAGGAGCAGTAAGTGAGTACAGAAACAAGAAGGTCCCAGGACCCCGCTTTCCTCCGGCGTCAGGCGTCAAAAGCTACCTGCCGAGTATTAAAAGCATTTGCAACGTCTAGGGACAGGATCAGGACCGATTTTTTTCTAATTGAAGAATTGTTTTTTGTAGATGAAACCCGGAGGAGTGGACGTGGGTTTTTGGCTTTCGAGATATCGCCGTCGACTCATGCATGAATTGGGCTAATCCGGCATGAGCTTCGTGGAGCCTCCTAAACGGTGCTTAGATCATATCTCTCTGGACATTTCCCTGCCTTACGTTGGCTCCCTTCAACCTCTGGTGACGAGCTTCTATCAGCTAGCGCCGACAAGACGAGCATGGCGAGCAAAGGAATCGAGGGACGCTGGGGCGCCAGGGAGGGCTCAAGCAGCAAGATAAGGGGAGAATGATAGAATGAGGAGGGGGTAAAGGATACACACATTTCACGTGTAATTGTCGGACGGTGCTTCTTTAAGAACAGACTGTTTGTCGTCGGCATTTTTTATTGCCAGCAAAATAGAGTCACATGCAGTGAGGGGGCCCAAGGAGATGTGCAGCCGCAGCAAGTGGCCATAGTGGCAACTATGGACACCAGCATATGCCCGAGGGGATGTATTCGACACGATCTCGACACTGGCGGCACAAGCACGTTGAGGCGGGAGAGGATGTCCTTGACAACGATCAGTTTCCCCATGGCCGTGGTGCAAGTGGGGCCGATCAGAATCAGTAGCCACGCACGGCACAGCAAAGCACGGCATTGCGCGGCGTTGCCTGCAGCGCCGTCTGCTCTGGGAAGGAAGTACCTAATAGATGTGATGGACAAGCTGCAGGAGCCGGTGGCAACAAGGGGCCGGACATAGTGGCGCTGGACGCCGACGTCGTTTCACGTTAGAGGCAGAGGCTGGCTTGTGGCGTATCTGCAATGGAGGTTGCTACCCGCCCGCAGGAGAGGACATGGGGGGAGATGATAGCAGCGTCCTGGTCCTTGCAGTTCTAAGAGTAGGCCGGTGTGCAAGTGTGTTGACGCCCACGATTTTGTTTCGACGATGCTAACGTACTATGTATTACAATGTCAGAGGACTAAAGTCAAATGGGGGCACTGCGACAGCATCGGACTCGAAATGGTTTTGGGTCAATCCGCGGCAGACAAAGTGGAAGCTGGTTGGACATAGGGGTAGTGCTGATACCACAGACTGAACGGGATGGATTTTGTTGTGCTTGAACGAGCGGTAGTGATCAGCGCCAACGATCGGCAACGGCATTTCCAGTCGAGAATTTGGGCGCAGCCAGGCAAGATATCATGTAAGGTCAATGCTAGCTGAGGATAAAGATAGTGCAGTGTACGGTCGGAATGTGGAAGAGGCTAATGGACATGAGGCGAGTGGTTGTTCCTCTGAGATTCCTTGATATGAGCAGTCTTAAGAGGTTCGGGGTCATCCTGGCTGACAGCAGTGTTGGTAAAGGTTACCTCATGTCGTTGATTCCTCTGATGGGGGACTGACTGAGCACTCGACTTACAGATACCAAACTACACTCACTACCTACCTACCTAGATACCTAGGTAGCCAGGCAGATTTCTTGGGGTACCTCTGAGAAGGAGCCACAACCACCCACCACACTGACCACCACAAGGTACCTTTCCTCACCGATACCTGATGGGGCTCACTCAGAGGTACCCGAGCATGCAGGCCAGGCGTAGCGGGTACCCACCTGATGAAACTTGAAAAGTGCCTGCCTAGCAGGTGGGCCTGACGTTTTCTCCTAAGGTAGTATACAGAGTACACCGCGACACTCTGAGATAGCTATGCACGTAGCCAAGGCGGACCCCTCAGAGAATTAAGAGCCAAGAACCAAAGTACCAATGGGGGAGGGAGAGAGAGGGAGCAATATGCAAGCGGCTGGAGCGCCATTTGGTGCATTGTGGATTTCGGACGCACATGCAGATGCAACTGCAAACCTACGCCAACAAACGCAGCAGCCCAACTGATTCCTTGAGGCACAACGGAGACAAGCAAATGTGCAAGTGCTACCAGCACCTTCCTTCCAGGTCGTTTAGTGCCGCACTTTAATAGTTCGATACGATATTTGCGTCTCGTCCCTAATTGGTAGGTAGATGGCCAGTTTATGGTCCTTGATACACCTACTTAGCGTACCTACCTCACTTGGTTATCAGACATATCTGTACCTCTCTTTGTGCCCACTAAAACGGCGACGGGCGACCCTTGGACCCTTGTGCCTTTCCTTACCTTCCCTTTCCCCTCAGTCCGTCACTTCCCCTTCTATACTAATACACTTATCCCACCGTTTGTGAAACGTGAGAAGACCTGGGGAGTCGATCCATCCAACTGTTTGACAGCAGCGACACCACTAGTCCACTAAGCACTACGCAGTACAGTGCACGGCCATCCTTTGTTGATCCTCGATGACCTCCCCCCCTCCCCTCAATTCATAGACAATCCCTAAAGGATCATCAGTCTTGGAGTTCAAACTAGAAATCACAACCAGCCCCGACAGACACAGTTTTCTAGTACCCCCCTTTTTTCCTTCCTTTTTTCTTTCTTTTTAATTTCATGTTTGCTTGCTTGTAAACGCCTTGCCACACTTTTTCCCGTCAACACCAACACCACCTCACTTACGCCAACAACCTTGGAGCAACCTCACAGCTTGACTCGGAACCGCTCCACACCACGCCCAAATATACACACCCTGGCCAAGATCAATTCCACCAAAACATTCGTTCCCGACAAGATCAGTTACGATCGCAAGCAGAGACACAAGCAAATAAAGGCCCAGGCCACCGCCAACAACACGCTGCGGCTTTCTGCAGCACAAGCCTTGGGGTAATCTTGGCCAAGTGCCTTAGGGAACGAAACGCTATCGTCTAAACCCGCCAAAGTGGTTCGAAATTACCATCTCCTCAGAAATCCGGCCTCCAGCCCGGGACCAAGACCACTTGCGCTATACGAAACCTTGTCACCGCTCAAAAGAGGTGCGTCGAGGACTTGAAAGACCGCGGACAGTTAGATGCCGAGCCCGAAGCTGATAGCCGCCTCTCGAGCCTTGATTCCCGAGCGTCTGACCATCATTTCGACCTTTGCAAGCGGGCCCTGGCATTGCATACATCCCTTTCCCTTCACCGCATGAGCATCCTCATCCACGCTCGTACATGACATCCACTTTCTTACAGACCACCAGCAGTCATTGATTCACTTGCTTTCCCGTGGCCCGACCCTACATCGGTCCGACAACCTGTTGTCGAGGAGAAAGTGCCTGGAGGCGGACGACCTTTGCCCAAGGAACACCCCCAAAAGAGACAGGTCAGGGAAAAGGCCACAGACACCAACCCAACTAGGACGAGGACGTCAACAACGTCAATACACAACGCAAACGCAAACAAAGTAGAAGCAACAAGACTCCCCTCAACCACGCATCTCAATACGACACTTGGTGAACGTCAGGCTTCCTCGCGAGGGACCTGCTATCACCTTGCTACGACTTATTCGCGCGTGGCATGCCCGGCGATTTGAACAGCACCAATAATCGCCAGGCATTGGGCAGGAGCGAACAATCATGGCAGGTCTAGGCCGTTCGTTCAAACCATCCTACTTGCGGGCAAGACGACCGACCATGCCTGGAAGGACGTTGTCCAATTCTTCAGATATATCGGTCGCCTCGACGGGCTCTCGCTCCGACGACCATTGCGATCTGCTTATGTCTGGGCTCAACACACCAGCTCACGAAAAGCCAGGAATGGATGGACTCAAGATGCCGGCGTACCCCGACTTGAGTTCTGTCAAAGGTACGCTGCTAGCTACATTGCTTCTTGTCGCGTCCAAATGACGCTCGGTATCCCATTTACCTTTTTTTTTCTTTTTTTTCCTGGCGTTTTTGCTATTCTTAGGTCAAAGCCAGCCTCAGTGGCGGGCTCGCCGCTGTTTATTTGGTTTTGCATTGATTTGTTTCGGACTTCACCTTTCCCAGCCCCCCTCCCTAGGAGCGTCCGCCTCTCTGCCCTGACCTGTTCCTTGTCTGTTCGATGATTGTATGTTCTATCTCTTTTGTCTTTGTGTTTTCCATTGAGGCCTGATCTGAACGACGGGCCCGGGTCTGGCTTGCCTCCCTCTCGTTAATATTCCCGACGACGCCTGTCTTGTTCTCTTTGAAGCGTTCCAAACACCCTGTACACGGTCATTAATGGCGCAATGCGTCGTCGGCCGCGATGATGGTTGCGCCCAATCGCCGTCACTGTGAGCCGCCCGAGCAGGTATCCCTTATGGCAGATGGCATTTGAGTCAAGCAGGCTCGAGCCTGCGGACGGAGGTGTAAGTCAGCCTTCGAGTTCACTTGGCTTTCATTACCTCTATGCCTTTATACCCTTTTTTGATTTGTCATATTTCCACCAAAGGCTACCAGAACCAAAGCCCCAAAGCCAGAGCCTCACGGGTCGCAGAACAATGAGGGCTCGAAGTCACTAGGCTGCATTGGCGGTGTAGGCTCCGACGAGCAGCCAGTGGCCAAGTCATGTGCCCTTGGTGGTCTTATCTTGTTACCTCACATACGTAAGGTTACGTTGAGAAGGGGGGTTGGGAGAAGAGGTCGCGCTTACATCCGCTGCACCCTGGCCAAAGCCAATCTATCTCAACCACCCATAGCTGCTACCGGCTCACCACATCACATACCCCCAGGCAAGAGACCAGCAAAGGGCGCCGTCACGCCTGCGTTGCAAGATGTCCATAGCATCATACGCAGTGACCCAAGGCTTTCCATGCCTTACGCTTCCGTACCTGACGTTTAGGCCATGCCGCTAGAATCAGGTGGTATCTTTTGGGGTCGAGAGTGGGGTTTTGCATACACCACCGGGCTGAGTCGACGACGCAGTGCGACGTACCCAACGTCCGCTAGGGTCAGCATGAGGACCCTTCCCATCGCCTCTGTGTCTCTGCATCCAGTCCGTCTGCGGCGGTCCCCTTACGGCTTTGAAAGGGAGACAAGGCCATGGGGTCATTTAAACCCTCGGCTCTCCATGGCCGGGGTCATCGCCGCGTTAGCTGGGCGGCCTTGGTTTTGACTCGGCCAGGACCCTGCCCCATATCGTCATCGTTCACTTACTGTTGTCCCTTTTTTCCCTCCCACGCTAAGCCCTTTTCTTACCCTCCTCTCCAAGCCGCTCCCGTCTCGCATGGCTCCAAGGGACCCTTACCGTTGCGTCATGCCCATCTTCGTTTCTTTTTTTGCCCTTTTTCCTAATCGGTTCCGATCGGGATCTTGCACACATCGATGTTCCTTGCGTCCCCGAAGTGAGACCACGAGACTAACCCGCCCTTGACTCTTCTTTAATAGGGGAAATATCCGCACCATGTCAACTCGACTTGTCTACTTTCCAACCCGCTCGATACAACCGCACTCGTCCAGCTGCCATTGACTTGCCTCCTGCCGCTATTCGAAAGATAAACTCGGCGCCCGCCTGTACGCCAACACCGCCCGAACCTTTGTCGGCCCGTGGCGACGTTCATGGGTAAGTTCAGTAATGTCCTAGCCACCAATCACTCGGATAATGTTGTAGTCCTGCTGTGGTAGGATTGGGTAGATTCATCCAAAGAAAAGTCAAGGAACTGATTTCGATCTTACAGTGGCTATTTCCCGTTTCACGAAGACCCCAAGAGTCGCATTCACCGTCCACACCCTTTCCAAGCCCAAACCGAAGTTGGTCATTCGAGACACCACCCCCTTTCGCTCGCCGTCGATTCCTCGTCCAGGGCCGACCAACGCGGTGCTTCTTTGTCTGCAGCCATGGCGCCGTCTGCCCGTCTCTCTCCCCTAAGCGTCATTGGCTCCTCCGACTTTGCCAATGTCAACACACCCGTCGCATCTTACCTTCCCAGCGGCGTTCACGATACTCCTTTACCAATGGGCAAATACTATCCATCCAACTACGAGCAACAGAATAGCCATAGCGCGCGGACTGGGCCTTCTGGGCCCCCGAGCCGTGTGTCTTCAACAAGATCCGAGGGACATATACCTACGCGCGAAGCTTATAGGACATCCTCACGACAAGACTCCGAAGCTCGCCGCAAACTCCAACAGTACCAGCGGGATATGATCGCGCAAGCAAGATTGGCCGCTAGCGAAGTGCTTGGAAGTTCGCCCAATCAAGCCAACGCAGGACCAAGTTCCACAATTACGTTGAATGGGATACCCTTGACGAATTTGCACCACATCGGAACTCCCGGCGCCCACAAGCCCATGTCACCGAGACTGTTGCCACTAGGGAGTCCAGGCCCTGTAACGCCTATGGATTTGGAGGGCGGGCAGGGCGGATACCTGGATAGAACCTGCAATGATGAAATCGCCCGAGTGCTGCGGGCCGAGGAACACCGAATACGCCGGGAAGGAGCAACTCCTCCGGCAGTGGGAACGGGTCCGCAATACCTCTAAGTGGCGAGAGGATTTGACCTTGGCAATCAAGATTTCAGTCATACATGATTATGATTATATCAACATTACGAAAATGGCAAGGACGAGAAGCTGAGAGATAACAGAAAAGATGAGAAAAATGGGTGAACCTGGGTGGAGAGACCACTTGGTCAAGAGACGATCGTTTATGGTTATGATACCCCTCTGGTTACCAGTCACAGTAAGCCAAACTTGATTTGATGGAGATCGTGGCGGAAACATCAAAAGGGAAAATGGAAGAAAAAAAGATAGTTGTACTTCTGGTTGATTGTGATTTTGGAGTCGAGCAAGTTGATATACATAGCATGGAATATGGCGTTCCTACATTCGTTATATATATCAGAGCGAGGTGATGCGACCTTCTTTTATTCGCGCGCACTGGGCCTTGGCACACTGTCTACCCCTTTCCACTCTTCTTCTTTCTCTTCAGGACTAGGTAGATGATAGGCTCATCATGGGTAGGAGGGTAAGGAGAAAGGTATCCATTCCCAAACGATGTTTCTCTCTGTCTTCTCCCCGTCACGAAGTAATCGGGCTATGGTGTGCGACCATGTTCTGACTAGGTACTCTTCAACCTTGGCCGACGACAAATGGAACTGCAGACGATATGGACACCAAAGGTCTGACTGACTATCAGCACCTAGCTACCTCATTACTAGTTGTTCATACGAGAAACGCAGCGTTTCTTTCTTTGTTTTACTTTCTTTCTGTTCCTTTCCTTTTACCAACTGTATTAGCCACATCACCAAGACCTCAAGCAGTCTTACAGTAGTTGGCAGGGAAACTACCTTTTACCCCATCCAGTTCACCCATCCACCAGTCCTGGTCCGTTTCTGTCCTTTTTACGATTCTGATCCTGTCTCCTTCGCGGAAGCTCAAGTCTCCGTCGCCTCCTGAGAAATCGTACTGAGCTACAACGTACTCTTCCGGCGCCTTTAAGCGCTTCGCTGGGGGGGGTGGCGGTGGCTTCTTCTTCGCTATAACATTGCCGTAATCCGATGCAAGCCCGGATTGATGACCGAAGTACTCCGCACGGGAGCTTGTGTAGGCTGGCGACACACTTGGAGCGCCTTGGGGTTGTCCAAGGGCGGTGGCAGTGGTAAAATCGGTTGGGAGGCCAAGCTGCGAGCGCGAGACGCTTGTACTGCTTGATTGCGGACTCGGCTGCGGCGAGGAATCCGAATTAAATGCGGATGGGTTGGCCGAGGTGGTGGAAGGAATTCGCATGGTTCGTGGCGTCGGTGCTGCGCTTTCACTCATACCGGACGGTGTCCGGGCGAAGCCGTTGCGCGACGATGCTGACAATCCCGAGGTCTTTCGACTCTGTCCGTCATCGCCTACCCTAGGCGGTTGCCTCCAGTTCTTGCCATGCGCTATGCAGCTGATAGCTTCAAACTCTCGTTGCACGGGTAGAAATGTCGCAGACCAAGCCGATACCACATTTTCCATAGGAGGTGGAGGAGAAGGGAAATCGTGGCCCTCACAGTAGTTGTGGAGCGCGGTGTAGTATAGTCCAAGTAGCCTGTTTTGAATGCAGACGTGAGAGGCTAACAAGTGAGGGATTAGGGTGAATATGGCTTCGATGATGGGGGGTAAGGCATCTCGAAGGTGGACATCTGCGATCTCGAACTCCTGTGATTACGCTCCGTCAGCTGGTGTGACGCTCAACTTCGCATTGGCTGGCGTGTGGTTACCTCGGACGCGCATGACATTTCATATTCAACCTTTGACAGCTGGGCCTCTTCTTTCGGCGTCCTCCCGGTCTTCTTCTGAAGCTTTTTGACCTTCTCCTGGGCCTTTTCGTAGTCCACCCGTTTATTCTCGCGGTTCTTGATGGTTTTACGTAGAGGCTGGATGAATTCGCGGGCTTCAGTGGCCGGGCGAATGACCTGGGAGTCAATGGCTGTCACTTCCCCAATCAGCTCATCTTTGAGGTCGGAGTAGACTCCGCTGAGCTTGAAGGTGCGATCGAGTTGCAGTCGAGGCGTCGCGATACCGGAGCGACCATGTCCCTCGGAAGCTCCAACAATGGGGTCATACAAGCCCTGGTATTCCTTCACGATAGCCCACTGACTAGTGACCATGGCTACCCAGGCATCACGGAGAGTCCTCGTGTTCTCGATGATCTAACACAGAGACAACAAGTCAGAAGGGGAAAGGAGCTCATCTGAATTGGGAGGGACACATCGTGTGGTACTTCGCCGGCACAGGCCAGCATCAGCTCGCTGTCGGGGACAAAAGCTTCGGGAACGTAGCTCTCTTCGGGGGAGTGTGAGATGATATACCTTGCTCAGCAGGCTGTCTGCATCTTCATAGTCGTGTAAGACAGCGGCGATTTTGGCATTGTCTCCAGGACTCTTGCTCATGAGCTTGCCAAACTGCCTCTGCACGGACTGCATCGTGGATCAGGGGGTGCTGAAGCTCACAGCAACGGCGGTGCTGCTGAAGACGAGGGGAAGGAATGGAAGGGCCTGGTCTCGGTAGTTGGCAAGACGCCAGTGGGACGGTCTCAGAGCGCTGGTCGAAACGGCAGACTGAAGAGGCAATGACAACGAGATTTGGCCCGGGCTACGTCAGTTTCGAAGCTTCAATGCCGCAAGCCTAGATGGCGACTCTCATGCCACATGAGTTGGGGATGGAAAGAATGACGAGTAGCGGTGTCGGTCACCGTTTGTGCACTGGCGTTGCGATGTTAATAGGAGTGGAGGGGGAAGGAAGGTAGGTGGCAGTACAAGTACCTATATCGACCCCTTGAAGGCACTGTAGGTAAGGTGACAAGGTACCTACCTACCTTAGGTACATTGGAATGAGGGGTTCTAGAGGAAGGGCGTGTTTGCACGACGGAGTTAACCGAAGACGATAGGTAGCGTTACACGAGTGGGCCAATAATGGTACAGTACCTAGGTAGGCAGGACGGGAAGGCGGGATGCGGAGGGGGTTGGTTTTGGTCGACACAAGTCGACGAAGAAGTAGGTAGGTAGGAGGATACCGGAGAGAGAGCGGATGGTTGCGTTGGAGGAGGGGTCCCAAACAATTTTGCAGCAAATTACGACGCCAATTGAACAAGGAATCCAGCCCAGGCCAACCGCCCAGGCCACAGAATATCCAGGTAGAGAAAGGTACTATGTGCTCCAGGCTTGAGTCAATTGTGGAGTGCTTTAAATACAACAAATATCTGCTATTTGCATCCCCAAATATCCCTCGTAGCTTCCAGTGTCATTATCGGGCAATGTGCCTGGGTAGCGGGAACTGGTTGTCTAACAACGGAGAATACCTAGATGATTCTCACTGTGGCCCGAAGCAAGCATAACGGAAAACGGCCCCGAGCCGAGCTGGGCAGTGTGGTACTGCGCCATGCCGTGCTGCCTTGGAGGAGACTGAGTATCCATTCGTTCCACTGATCCCGAGGTGTCTAGCTTTGCTTGTTGCCGTGTGGAACATCATGCGGCGTGTAGCGCGTTAGCCAAAGCCATGGATGTGCAATTTACGAGAGGAAACCATCAGTTAACTGGTTGCCAACTCTGAGCTCATCTCCAAAGGCGGTGTGAGCCATCAATTTGCAGCAAGACAACTCAAGTCAATGAAGTTTTAAAGTATTTCCAAGTACTATAGCTATGATCGGCTCCCGGCACAAGTTGAATCCTCCCAACTTGGCGGTGGATACAGTACGAGGTCATTGGTTTGTGCACAGCAATAAGGATAGGTAGTCTAACTTGTAGCTACAGTCAGTGGGTTGGTGAGACACAGACTCTTGTGGTGCACCATACAGTGACCCCAAGCATATGGGTCCCTTTGTGACTGTTGATTGGGTCACCCTTACTACTGTACAAAGACTAATGACCTAAACCTTCTCCCTCGGCTTAACATGCCGCTTGGCTTCCAAAAGATTAGGTACCTTGATGTACCTTGGCCCCATCAATCATTGGCATCAAGGACCAAGCCTACAGATCGCTTGGGACAGCCCCACATGCGAAAAAGGTGAGGAAGTTTGACATGTCGCTTGCTGCACTTCACGTATCCTGGTACTTCGGTAGTATGCTTACAAGATCAATCCGATTTCTCCAGCATCTCCCAGCCAAGTATCCATCCGTCAGGTGCCCTGTATCCGTAGTTGAGCGCATTGTGGTCCCCACAGACGCAGGGCCTAGTCGGATCACGTGTCTCGGCACGGGGATTGGCGTCTTCACCTCTTTACGCGCTGCGCGTCTTCTCTTATTATCCTGTACTGAACCCATCTTGTGCTAAACAAGGCCAGTCGCATCGCCACCCCACGCATCTTCTTGATCAGTTATGGGTTGAAGTTTCTTCATACTAGGCAGTTTTTACAGCCAAGATGTCTCTTACAGGTCACAATACCACCAGCGACAGCCAACCGGCCCTTGGCCTGCCCGTTGCTGCTCCCGTTTTGGAGTACGTTTGCCTGTTTACCCACGATCTGAAACGCAAGCAGAAGCGATGGCAGGATGGTCGACTCAAATTCCACACGTTTAACAAACGCATCATGGTGTACGATGATAGGGGCAATTTCATCGGTGATATGCATTGGCGAGAGGATTTCGACTTCGGAGAAGGTGAAGAGTTCAAGCTGGAGCGGGGCGCTGTTATAGTCCAGGTCGCCGAGTGTGTGGGCAGCAAAGACCAAGATCTCACTGAGCTCCTCGATAAGAGAGCCAGGGAAGTCGAGCAGAGACACGCTCGCTCTTCTGCCGTCGCCGCAAACTCACCTCGTCTTAACGTACGGCCGCCCATTATGCCCCAGAACCATCCCCAGGCACAGTTCAGGCAACGTCATCTCGTCGATGTTGCCAACACTCCCCGCGGGCCACAGGGTAGGGCCGTCATGCCCGTATTCTCTCCTTACGAAGAACGTATCGCTGCCCAGCAATTCTGCAGCTCCCAGGAGGGTGACAGCCAGAGATCTGCAAAGAGGAGGAGGACAGACGTTTCGCCTCCAAGCAAGTCAGGCTATGCTCAAAACTTGTTCGGCGCAACTCTGAACCTTTCATCTTGGTCAGCCAGTCCTCCAGTACGGCACCAACCGACACAAACATCTAGCAATGCTACTCCCATCCCAGAAACAACACCGAAGTCGGTCGTTCCAAGCAGAAACGCCAAACTCTCATGGTCGCGACCTTCTGCGATTCTCGATCTGACAGATGACGACCTAGTTCCAGTCGAAAAGTTGAAACCCTCGGCAGCCACTAGCAAGAGAGCACGTATTGGAACCGTAGCAGAAATACCATCAAAGCATGATGCTCTGCTCCCAAACCCCTTCAAAGCACCGGGCACGGATATGCCAAGGAGCAAAGCAATCCAAGGAGAGGTCCAAATGCCTACCGAACCCGACGAGATGCTGGCGGTGAACGGCCAACAGCCTCGAAATTGCACCGATAACCCAAGGAATACAACTGTGAAGCACAGCGCTCGAAAGTCGCAGGATACAAAACGGGCATCAACTCTCCATCACTTGGTCGCTCAGCCTAGCAACGGTGCACGGTATGACTCCGCGATCCATCGTGGTTCCGTAGATAAAGAGTCACCGGACCAGCGCGGTGGCATTGTGGAGGATGCAGGCACCTCAGCCTCACAGCCAGTTGCACACATGCCCTTCTTGCGGGTGGCCAAGGACACGAGTCCGGAGGAACCAAAGTCGAAGCTCCGTATCAAGGCTAGAAAGAAGCGAGGCCTACTGGTGGTCGCAAAGAATGTCATAGCAAGAACTTCGGAAAGACAACTGGATTCGCTGGGTACAGGGATAGGGGCATCTGTAGCGGAGAAACAACTCACGGCGGTTGACACTTTGCAAACTGTCGGTCAGGCTGCGAGATCGATCCCCCCAGTTGGCATACTCCCTCGTTCCGTGAACGACAGTGTCGGAGATGAAACGCCTGAGTGCGAGCCAGCAAGCGGATACGACGATGAAAAACTTGAATCTCGATTCGACACAACAACTGAGGCCACGGTTCAGCTCAAGCCTGAGGTCGTCGACGGCAATAACAGTCAACCATCAGGTGAACCCGTGCAGTCGAAAGCGAAGTTACGGGAACGCAAGAGACAACCTAGCTCTGAGCCACAGGGGGAGGTTGAGATAATGACTATCCAGTCTGGACCCCGGTTGGCGTCCCTCGGACGAAGGAGCGTGAAAAGCAAGGAGGTAATCGGTTCCTTCGACCAAAGACAGTCTCGAGCGGCGGCTGAAAGTCCTCCCGCAGCGCCAGCTTCACGAAAGGAGCCCGTCGTGTCTTCAAAATCCGATTCAGATGCGAACTCTTCGATTAAGCAAGCTGAAACTGTCAAAGAAGCCGAAACGAGGTCAGAAAAGGCTACTCGTCTGACAAACCCAGCAACGAGAGGGCGTAAAGCAGCCAAGAAATCGGACGCGGCTGGATCCGTTCCGCAACCCGTGTTACCGGTCATTCCGGACCTTGCTGTCATCAGATATGACGGAAGAGGAGACAGCCGATCGGAAGCGACCCTCGGTTCAACCGCCGTCTTCGGAGGTGAAACTGCACGAGAATTCTCCAGGTTTTCAAGGGCTGGCGGGGGACCCTGGAGCAAAGAAGCTTACGACTTGCTAGGGTGCACAAGGCCTGGATGAGGCCTGGGTGACAAGTCGGGTGACAGGTGTTGGTCATGGAAACTAGACGTGTTACACGGCCCATGTGTCCGGCGCAATTCGAGTCAGCCTGCAAACTCTTAATGAAGTTGGCACTTCCAGCAATTCAATCCCAGGTGACGAAGACAACCGCTTTGGGGTTGGCCCTGCTAAGGATATGTTCGTAAGGTGTAGAAAGGGCGCATAATAACCACCATTTTTGGACGCGGTTCTAATATAAAAACACAGAGCCATTTGGCTGGAGCTACGTCCTGGTTGCCTTATGCCAACGCGGGCAAATTCCATTACAATTGTAGATGCCTCAGTAGGGCAAGCAATAGTATAGTAGCGAAAGGTGCAAGGCCTATATTGGATGTTAAACACTGAAGTATTACAGCAGTCTGCTTAACCACGTATAAATTGCGTGAGAAGGCTTACGCCTGGTGCAGGCTGATACATGCGATATCCTTGGAACTGCGCTACACCCTACGAGTTTAGTATGACTGACGGTTGACGGTGCCCATTGTCCCGCCCAAAAGGCATAACAGATCCGTCATCCCCCGTATTAGTCAGATCTGGCATCATCTGGAAAGTTTCTTGTACATTTACGATCATGAGGGGAACGGGCTCCATCGCATCCGTCTCCCCAGAGGTGCTTTGCTAAGGTCTCTCTACCTAGGTAGCGCGTGTGTAAGGGTACATTTCGTCTACATAACAGCAGAATAAGAAGATTAACTGATTAGGTAGGTAGGTAATGACTGGTCGTCTGAAGCCACAGGCAGCGACGATTGGTTACAGGCTGACTCACTCGAGTCACGTGATTAAATCCACGACCTTTTGGCCAATGATACTCAAGGACGCTCGCCGAAAACCAGCATGTATGGCTTGCAGTGTATGGGGCGCAGTAACCAATCAAACAACAGTGAGTGGGCTCACTAGGCCTGATGGGCGCACATAATTGGTCAGACTACCAAACGACAGCCTGGGGACGCTAAACCGTTTTCATCTCGCCGACGAGCTCAATCAAAAACGCCTGCTGCGCCTTGCTGGGGGTACCGATGTGCTGCCATCAGCGGCCTCACAAGGTGAAATAACATCCATGACTCCCGCCCGACCATTCCGCCCGTTGTCCTCCTGATCTCTTTCTCTTTTTCTTCCCCAACCAACATCGCAACACCAGGCACGCCGAGTGACTGATCCCATTGAAGCTACTCCAAAGCTGGAGCAACTCTCCCCTGCCCCATCTTCAGGCATCCGCGACTCCTCCCTCCATCGACACTGGTCAGTTCATCAACAAAGCCAGCTGCTGACGATCGTCTGCTCGCTGTATACAACTCGTCCTTCAAGAATATACTTCACATCTTGCTTGGAAACGAATCTCGCTATATCTCGTTGTAATCCAATACTACCGAGACTTGCTCCTCGTCAAGGTAGGCTTTGTCTCCGTCTTGCCTGATCTTCCTATCACGTTAAACCCCAGGACCGTGCTTAGATGGGCAAGTCTGGGGGACTAAAACAATATCTCTCACCCATTATGTATTCTCGTGTTGTTATCCCCACCGTGTGCAAGCAAAGCCCCATTCCTCATATCTCACTCTACGTCATCCCAGCATGTGCAAGGGACATGGACATACAAGGATCATATACATACTGAGGCGGAAAACACATACTCACACTTAACAGCAATTGAAATCAGCCACACATCCACCATCAACACCTAGGACTCAGCAGGGACTCGAATTCCCATCACCATATCCGTCACCTTCCGCCGCACACCTCTAATAATCCGTATCGCACACACAATGTCCGGTGTGATGCACAACCATACGGCTGCTGCCTTCCAAGGTTTCTCCATCTCGCAGCCCTTCCTCGGTGCTGCTTTGCAGTTCTACCCTGAGATGGGTACTCAGCAACTCGACGACCTCATCAACGCTTACGTGTCCGGTTCTGCCTCCATCCTGGAGAAGCGTGCCACTGTTTCCATGGACTTCTTCGCCTACTCTCAGCTCACCGGAGAGACCTTCAAGTACTACGCCGTTACAGGCCAGTCTCTCAGCTACACGACCTCATCCGCCGGCTCCAGTCCCATGCATGGCTCCAGCTATAGCTCCAACTTCGTTTCTCCCGTCATCTCTGATTGGAGCTGGTCTCAGTCGACTCCCAGCTCGGCTTCCGTATCAACACCAACCTCAGTGACCCACGAGGCGATTCCGTCTAAGCCCTCAAAGAAGACTGCCTCTTCGGTGGCAAAACCCCAAGCCAGCGACTTTTCCCATCTCCCCGGCATGAAGATTATGACCAAGGACGGCCGCGATGTCACGAACTCTGCTTCTCGTGGTTGCAAGACCAAGGAGCAGCGTGATCATGCTCATCTGATGCGCATCATCAAGGCTTGCGACGCTTGCAAGAAGAAGAAGGTCCGCTGCGATCCCAGCCACAAGAAGCGAAGCGCTACTCAGTCCCAGAGTGCCAACACTGGTGCCACTCCGGCGCGTTTGGCGAAGAAGGCCAAGACATCTGGAAAGGATCCACGTACATCCACCGAGAGGTCGCCGCAACGGAACACGGCATCCACAACACCATCGTTGGTTTCGGAACAGCCGTTTTCTGGCATTGAGATTCCTAGCATGTCGAGCGACCTCCCAGAGACCTGGGAGTCCCTTGTTCAGTTCGACGAAGAGTCAGTCGACTTCTCTCCCTTCAACTACGATTGCTTTTTCGACCCAGCTGGCCACCTCACTCCTGAGTCGAGCCAATCTCCCATTACGCCCTCGATGGTATTCGCCCAGTTGCAAGGTGGCCTGGATACCCAGCAGAACCCCGGCGCCAGCAAGCCGTTCCCCGACGAGCTTGATGTCGTGTCTCCTACTCTCCCGTACATGGACTCCATTGCGCCTGCAAACAACTACGTCGACTTCAACCTCTACTCGCCCGAGCCAAGCTTCTTGGACGATGACGTCGCGCTGCTTACCGACATTGGTTCCGCTATTGGCAGAGACCAGCGCACTCTTTCTCAGCGCAGTGACCCTCAGGGTCGCCGGTCATCGCCCTTATTGGAAGAGGATGGTGTAAAACCAGGCGGAAGCTCCTTGGGAGAATCTGAGTCTGAGAAGCGTCCTCATCCGATTCCACGTGGCGATGTACGCCCAGCTTCAACGGCACTTTTCGGGGAGTTGGAGAACTTGAACTCCTTTACTGGTGTACAGAGCGTCCCACAGGTGCGTATCGTGCGTTTCACTCAGCAACGACTTAGACTGATTATTGAACAGCGTGAGCCTGCGTCTCCCCTGACGCCACCATCTCCGTCCGCGCCGAGGGCTGCGTCTCAGACGAACGTTTCCAACAGCTTCTTGTCGGCCCAACCCGTACATTCATCACACGTAACGGATGGAATCCTTCAAACAACACCAACTCAAATTCCACAGGCTGTCACACCTTGTCCAGGTGGTGCACAGCAAGGAATACTTGCACCACACGCGATCACAACCGGAGTATCTAGCTGGATACCAGCGTCCTCGCTAACCGCGCCTTCACGCTCCTCTAGCTCAGTAGAGGAGCTGTCTTATTACGCGCAGATCGCAACGACAGCAACTGGCAGCAGCGATTGCAGAGTCGCCGGCAGGGGAGCTACTGGCATTTCACCGGATGTCCACCTCCAGGTGTCAGCGCCCAGGTCGACAGAAAGTCGTAATACTCCCGTGCCACTCAGCTTTGTGTCTTCCGTTCCCCAAGTCTTCGGACTAAGCGGAGTACAGTCTCTGGTGACGATGGTTGACGACTTCCTATGGAAGGGCCGCGCCCATACCAATGAGCTGTCTAGCTCGCAATTACTGATCTGCACGGTACTGCTTGCGACGGCAACTGGCATGTTCGCCTGTTGGCTCGAGGTGCAGACAACTGTCTACAAGTTCCTTCAAATCGCTTTTGGTCTGGTCATGTACCAAGCCTGCCGATCCAACTCCAGTCATCATGACTCGAGACCGCAACAGAGCCGTCTCAGTACCACGCCAGAGCCACAGGGCTGCGGCGATGGCGCAAGGCTACTCTCCTGTATCCGCACAAGACTGCGACCACCTGTCGCCAGAACCGACGCTCATTGCCGGGTCATACCAGCAAGGATGTCGAGGGTTCTGGGCCTCGCGTAAGGGTTCTCATAAGCTCTTACGTCGACCTGCAGCTTGGACTTGATGGTCTGGGCCTGTATGGACGGGGAAATGTATTGTAATTGTCTTGGCTGATATTTTTGGGAGCGTTGGTTTCTGAGATACCCCTCTGTTTTGTTGATAAGATGCGCCGTCCCCGGCGATGGGAAGTGTGTCAGCTACATCACCGGGCAAGGCTGTGATTTGTACTACACAAGTGGGAACAGAACACTGAGATATCTTGCAGTTGCGCCCGACTGCAGATCAGTCAAGTTTCTCTCTGGTGTTACTCTTGTGCAAATTACAATATACTGTCTTGCTCACATATTCGTTGAATATGCACCCGTTTGATGTTCTTTTGCGAATAGCATTGCATTGTATGCTCTGATTATTGCTAGGAGATTGATTGTAGGTGTATTATATCTGAGATATGGCCCCTATATCAGTGCGCTGTGTTCCCGTGAGATAACGCATGCCAAATTTCAAACGCGAGGTGGTCGGTGCCACAGGCCGGGATCACGTGACGGTGCTTGTTTCCACCTGTTGCAAACTTCATTCCTCCACTTCACAAAGACAACTTCATGTCCCTCAGGCCTGGAGAAGATATGTGATTCACAGACTTTATCATATTATAGTGAGTAATACAACAAGCTGCTTTCCAACAAGCTTTGTTTGATTTCATTGTACGGACACCGCTTTGTGCTGTCAGTTTTGAGTCATTGGTGTCTTCCTTGGGTTTCAAGTGTTGTTCATGGTCCATCGTTCATGGCCAGAATTCCAGCAGTCTTATATGGCTTTCATTGTTGGTAGTGTTGGTCTGAAAGTTCTTTGTTGTTTGCTGATTTCATGCGACATACAGCAAGGTGTCCAATTAGTTGTGCTCTTGTCCTTACCGAAGGCAAACAACACTCAAAAACAGACCCGAGATAGTGTCTGAGTACCATGAGATTTTGTCGGAAAACCCTGGGATCATTCCAGATCTGAGAAGGGAAGATCTTCGCAACTCTTGTTCAGCCGCAGCGAGATAGCTCGCAGTGCTCTATATTGTGCTACATTCAATACCCTGCAGTCCGTAACAAGATCTGTCGCTTCAAGCAACAACAAACCTACCTGCAGTAGCATAAAGAAAGAGTAATAGGCTTTCGCAAAGGAGTCGAATCGGCCCAACAGTAAAAGAAATATCAAAACCGTACTTATTTCGGGGTAAAAGTGCACCGATGGAGGGCACAGAGGAGGCTCCTTCCAGCCCGGCCATTGTAAAGGCCCCTTCCCCTTCAGACCCGTCTACGGACGGGTCTGAAGACGTCCCTAGGCCAGCAGCACAACGGAAAGAGAAAGGAAAGCGGCTCTCTTCAACCAGCAAGTTTTTACAAAACATATTCTGTCGCCTCATCCCCCCCTTTTCTCCCAACTCCAACCCCTCTTCCTCCTTACCCACCTCACCACCAACCGCAAACACGACGACAGCTTCAACAACCTCACCGCAACCGCTGCATCCATCTCGGCAACCACAACCGTCATACTCCCCAGAATACCCGGAGATGACCGCCGCTTCTGCTCGGTCCAGGGAGCCCGTTATTCCCTTGGTGCCCTTTGGCCATGCTGTCACTCTCGCGGCGTCGAGCGATGACCAAGAGAACCGAACCAAAGCTTCCAATGATATGGTCGCCGCCACAGCTACGGCTCTGGGCCGAACTAGTCTTGACTCCACCGATCGACCACGGTCATCGGCCTCTATCCCACAGACAACTTTAACATCCCCCAGCGAAAGACCTATGCATCAAGCCTTCATGGACCAGGCCTTAGACATGGTAAGCTGAATCTATGCGCTACTTCGTTACAATTTCGGTACCAGGAAGAAGAAGCTAATAAAATAGACAGGCTCGTCTCGCGCTGAGAACCAATGAAACGCCGGTTGGATGTGTTCTCGTCTACAACGGTTCTGTTATCGCAAGAGGCATGAACGCGACCAACGTGACACGAAACGGTACCCGACATGCCGAGTTCATGGCAGTATCTGCTCTGCTTTCCTATCGACCCAGCAACAATGACGAGGCAGTTGATGCTCAGCTTCGCCAGCAAGCCAGCGAACGGTCCAAGGCAGATATGCCAGACGACGAATCGGTCTTGTTTCCCATGGACGAAGACTACGTCAAAAGTGGTCATCTGTACCCATATGGACAGAAGCTCCATCGCGCCACGCGAGTTGAACGTTCAATTGTGAGGGAGTGCACTCTCTACGTCACAGTCGAACCTTGTGTCATGTGCGCCGGTCTTCTTCGACAACTCGGCATCAAGAAGGTCTACTTTGGTGCCGTCAATGATAAGTTTGGCGGCACGGGAGGCGTCTTCAGCATTCACAAAAACTCAACAGATACTCGCCAGGATCCCAACCCCGTCACTGTTCTCAGACCCCTCCAGACCTTGACCAACGCTTGCAACTTGCCTCGACCGGTCAACTCGTCATCCAGTCAGAATTCATTGAGCAACAGTCGCCCAACAAGTCAGGGGGGAGATGGCGGCAACGTCGAGCCGGGATTCGATGCAGAGGGCGGCTGGGGTCGAGACGAAGCTGTTGGCTTGCTCCGACGTTTCTACGTTCAGGAAAATGGCCGAGGTAAACATCCCAAATCTGTACTGCTCTGCTCATCCGATGCTCGTTGCTAACGTAACCTCAGCACCGGTGCCGCGCAAAAAAGAAGGCCGCGCTGCTAGACTCGCTGCGATGGAACAGGCTGGAAGCGACGCCGCGGCACCCCTGAATCCTCAGTCTTCCGACGGGGACGCTGAAGAGAGCAACGATGTCCGCATCGACCATCTCGCTGCCCTCGAGGCGAATGATAGCGTTGCCAATACTCGAGAGTAATTCATTGCTCGTGGACTTGGGACGCCTTTCATACTGGTACCTATTCCATCATCATAAGCAACGCCAGTGGGTACGCTAGTTTATTCCCGTTTTTTGTTACATTGCTTTTACTGTACATTGAACGCAAAGCAAATAGATGGACCTGTGTCCCCAGTCGGGTATCCTTTCCAATCCCTTCCTCCCCCCCCAAAAAGTGCCGTGTGCTAGTAACATCCCGCCAAAGTCCCTTTTAAATAATACTTTCGTCCCAACTATGATGATCGGTCACCGTGGGGAGTGATAGTCTCCCCAAGTTCCCTGTCCTTGCCATTCGCGGAGCCGCCCCGCTCGGAGCTGGTAGTCTTCTCGAGGGGCTGGGGCTCGGTATTGTGGGCAGGACTGTGTTCGTCACTGCGCCAGAAATCCTTCTTGCCTTTCATGAGACGGCGGACCCAAGGGGGAAGGATTCCGCCAGGGATGCGCCAGGTCCAAGGGTCCTTCTCGTGCTTGTTGTGGGGAACAATTCGGCCGCCGGAAGCCTTCTCAATGACCCAAACAAGGGTATTTATGAGTATGTAGCTGCACACGCCGCCAATGAGACCATCAGCGATAGAGTAGGTGAAGGGCATGAGAGCCAAAGTGATGAAGGCAGGAATGGCATCACCCATGTATCTCCAGTTGATCTCAGTAACGGCGCGAACCATCATGGATCCAACAAGAATCAACACGCAGCCAGTGGCCCACGGGGGAATGGACGCAAAGATGGGAGCAAAGAAGATGGAGATAAAGAAGCAGAGCCCTGTGGACATTGCAGTCAGGCCTGTCTTGCCACCCTCAGATATACCAGCTCCAGACTCGACAAAGGCTGTTACCGGAGGAGTTCCAAAGATGGCGCCAATGGAGATGCTGAGGGCATCGACCATGTAGGCAACAGATGACCCCTCGAAGTCCTGGGTTTCCTCGTCGATAAGGTTCGCGAAGCGAGCCATGGAGTAGAGAGTACCGGTGCAATCAAGAATGTCGACGTAGAGGAAGGTGACCAGAGCGAGACCAAAGGCGCCACTGTGTCCCCCGACATTCCACTCCTGGACATTGAGGGTCCTTTGGATGGGGTGGAAGTCAACAACTCTCTTGAAGAAGTCAAAGTTGGAGTCGCCAACAGCGGTGTACGGGAAGTAGGTGACATCGGTGCCGCGGGGCCAGGAGATGATGCTGACGAGGATGATACCAGTGAGAATTGCGCCCTTGAAGCGGTACATCATCAGCAGAACAGTTAGGATACCACCGCAAAATATGCCGATCCACATCATAGGGCTGCGCATCTTGGCGGATGAGGGGCACAGGCCGTCAACCAGCTCACTCTGCAAGCAGCCGGCCAGCTCGAGGGGGGTCGAAGTGGCACCGACAACCAGGCCGATACCCTCACTATAGGTCAGGCCGATCAAGGTAAGAAAAAGACCAATACCGACACCAGTGGCAAGCTTGATGCAACGAGGAATGGCACGGGCAAGCCACTGGCGCATGCCGAGCAGGGCAAGGCCGAAGAAGATGAAGCCCTCGATGAAGATGGCGGTAAGAGCGACTTGATAGGGCACGGCGCCGGTTCCGTGGTAGCCAACGACGGTGTAAGCGAAGTAGGCGTTCAGACCCATACCCGGGGCGACACCAACGGGCATATTAGCCAGGAATCCCATGAAGAAGGTAGCGAGGGCGGAAATGGCGGCGGTGGCAGTCACGATGTCGCGCTTGACCTCGCTGACGCACAGCAAGTAGTCCTGATCCTTGTCGCAAGTGAAGTCTTCCTGGGTGCGCGGGCAGACGCAGGTTCCGCCTGTGTCGGCCACAATGGACGAATTGACGGCGATAATGTAGGCCATGGCGAAGAAGGCAACGAGGCCGGCGCGGAGCTCGGTGAAGAAAAGTGATCCCTTGCGCTCACGGGGCTTCATTCAAGTCGATTGTCAGCGAGGGCCGCATCATGCGTGGGGTATTCGCCGCCTCTGCATTGCGCATGCGGTTTGCATGGGCGTGCTCCGTGGGAGTTTCCAGGACGCGGGACGGGACGGGACCTAGACTTACATGGCCGGAACCTTCGAGCTGGAACCACCGACCGACGGGGCCGGCGGCGATCTTAGCATTCCAAGTCTGAACGAACCCCATCTTTGCACACGCAAATTTCCCTCTTCGCTCTGGGAATTGGCCGGTATTCAAACAACGATAAGAATGTCCAGATCAGGATAGGCACAGTCAAAAGAGGTGAGAAGAGTGTAGCGTGCAAGAAGTCGTCGAGCTGATGGGCATGAAAGAGATGATGTAACCCCAATCGACACCAAAAAGCAAGGCCAATATCAGATAGGGGTGTTGACGATGAGCTGCAAAAGCAAGTCAGGCAAGACTAGGCAAGCCTCAACTCGGTTTCGTGGCAGCAACAAGAGACAGGGGATAGTATGGGGATAGGCTGGATAGGAAGGCCAATGCGGCGCCGACAGGCATATGGCGACAGCAGCAGCAACGGCGGAGAACGACGGGGAGAGAAGAAAGGAAGACAGGCCCAGAACGACGACATGGGAGACTGAGAGGGCGGAACGTTGGATGGTTTTTATCAATGGCCAGGGAACCAGCGACCGGTAACGGGCAAGGCGTTATCAAGGAAAACTTCGAGTCCAGTATTCATTAGTGCAAAGGATTACCATTTGCTGGAACCCTTCGACAGGGGGGTGTGAGATGGGTTTTCCGTGGATGAGCAAGGGTGGGCCGGAGAAGGGACTCTGAACGGCCGGGACCAGTTCGGCGATGATGAAGAGGAAGGGGGGGGATCATGGCAGTTCAATTGGGATTGGTGGATCACATCGACGGCACCATTTTTTCGGGACTGGACTGCATGCCCCCCTTTTCTCTCTCTTTCTCTCTCTCTTTCTTTCGTTCTCTCTGTGTGGCGACTTAAGCCCTTGGGTGGAAAGCAACCAGAGAGGCCGTCGAGCATTCACAAAACATTCGCAAAGCGTTGGCAAGTGAGATGGGACTGGAGGCCAATAGTGTTTTTGAGCGGGTTCGTGAGAGGGCGAAGAAGCCAAGGACCCAAAAGTGTCCAGGCCCCAACACTAGCGCGGGGTCCTTATCACGGTCTCCATTTTTATTTGGTTTCCCTTCTGTTGTACTCTCGCATGTGGTGCTTCGTAAGGAGTAAAAAGTGTAGTGCGTAGTTTCTCGAACAAGGGAAATATACCTTGATCTGGTGTGCTGGCGATGGAACCCTCCTAAAGAGAGGGGTCTGGACCGCTCTCACACGCTTGACAATTCCGCCTCTAGGTATATTATTGTACGGGGGTCAACACAAGGTGAGCCACACCCAAATAAGCTTCTTTCCTCCATGTGGATGTGGATGCGGCAAAGGGGATGGATGGGGTGGCGTTGCATATCATGTCTCGACACGGCCAAAAGTCCGGCAATGTTGGGGGCAAGTCAATGATGGAAGAAAAGATCGAGTGGAAACGGGTGCTAGGGCTGTCCAACGATCAACCAGTGTCCAGCACATCAGCCTGGTTTCTGTGGTCGATACCTTTATGCAGCCCAAAGCCCGAATACTTGGTAAACATCCATATGGACAGTCGAATAGAGACATGCCAGGACGAGTTCAGGAGGGTACCGGTATAGGATGATAGATCATTGCTGGTTATTTAGAAATGAGACGGTTCCGTCAATGATTCTTTACGATATGCCGGGCAGCGCGGAGACACCTTGCAAGGACCAGCAAACGATGTACTGTGCTTAAAGTATGAGAAGGCGACACACAAGGAAGACAGACACAACGACATACAGAATGGTGGCCAAGGTGATAGGAGTTGGAATTAACGCGTGTTACGCAGGCACGAGCATGGGTTGAAGCTGATTTTGAAGTGGTTGTCCAGAGTGAGATGCTGGGCAACATGGATTCGTGATGGCTGTAGCAGGGAAGATCCGAGCACATACAACCGACCCGGGAGAAGACGCGTCGCAGCAGGTGGAACAAAAGTGAGTACAGCCGGGGGGACGGGTGAGTGTGCCTAGGGGCAGACGGGCAGAATGCGATGCGTAAAAGGCGATGCGCCGCATGGGGGATCAGGACCAGGGCAATGTAATTCAAGTTGCGGATACTCTCCGGGGCCACCTACAACAGGCGGAAACAGCTTGGACGGAGCCGGGCTGACTGGTGGTGAGGCAAGCAACCTCGGGATTGGCTTGGGATGTCGGTGAGCAACACCTGCAAATGCAACAACTCGACATGCAGCATGCAACTGCAACCGCAACCACATCAGCTTCCACAGCCGACCATACGTTTGATTTCAACCAAGGGGACTCCGCTCGCCTCTTGCTTACTTGCTCGCGCCATGCCCTGCCCCCTCCCTTAGCCTGCCTCAGCTACGCTGGCTTTGGTGGTGACTGCATATACATACCCGTCTCAGGGTGCCTGCCTTAGCCTGTTTAGGACATTGCATTTGCAACAGTTCTTTCCTCTACTGCTGCACCCAAGCCCGAGATAAAAACAACTCGACGTTACAGATTCCTTTCTTATTGCTCATCAGCTGCCTGAAGGCTACCAGTATTTGTGGCCCTCTTTCCCCTTCTTTCTTTCCCCTTTGCACTCTTTGCTTTATTGTCATCATGCTCCTTCCCGCTGTCTTCTTTGCAGAGTAAGCGGGGCTGGGCATCACAATCACCGAGGTAGGTAGGTACCTAGGTACGTACGTATGTACTGCGCAGACCGTACCCGGACTGTCAGCCTCGGAGCGGGTCCTTTCCAAACGCCCACGATTGGCCAGACGCCTGCCGAAGCTAGGCCCTTCTTGGGGCTACTGGCCGTTGTCTAGTGGGACACCGTATCTGCTGCCCGCGATAACGCCTGGATGGTCTAGCGTTTTGCGTTCGTAACCTCATGCCACCGTTTCTCTTGCTCACCTGCCCAGGTATTACTGTACTGACCATAACTCGCCAAGTGTTTCCGCATGTTTAAACCACCGGATCGGAGCTCGGGTTCCTTCTCATCTGCTCCAAGGTATACCATCAAGAAGCACCGCTCCTTGTGAACATCCCCGCGCCACGTTTGCCTTGGGATACAGCAACGAGCCCGCCCTACTATCATCACTTCACCCGTGTCTTGCTTGTCTCTCAAGTGCAGGCCAGCCACTCACTCCAATATGGCATGCGATGCATCAAATGGGCAGAAGCCACGTCTTGGCTTCCGCCAAGCCGGCTGCGTCCACCGTTGCGCGATGTCTTGCCTAGAGCGCTTTAGCTCCTAGTCTCGTTCCAGCCTGTACTCACACAGGGCGGTGCTAGCGCATGAAGATTACCGCTGCTCAATCGGGAACTCTGCTTGACCAATTAATTCATCATCACTTCTTCGCACTCGGCCGCCGGCTGGTGCCTCAGTCCGGATGACGGCGTCTCCGCCCACAACCGCCACCAATATCGAGACTGCAGCCAATCCGCCATCTGTCGTTTTTCTCGGAGATAGAGACCCCCCGAATCACCGGTTCTCTGCGATCCGTATTGCCAGTGCGTTTCACACTGGTCTACCCCAAGATATTGGGCCTTCGGGGGGGGGTTGTGGACGACGGCACCGGACAGTGCTTGCTATACGTGCGTACATCCCATCGCTGTGCGAAAACCACCCGCCTAGCATAACCGCAGCATGTCATTTCTGGTGTACAGAAAGCCGGCCAATGTGTCCGAGAACGAGCAGTCACCGATGCAAGCAGCTTCAAAAGTCAATGTCGAGCCCCATAAGCTCAATGCTAAGTTGACCATATGTTGATCATGGCTGTCAGTTGGTTCCCCGTCAAGGACTCGTCAATGCGTGCCTTTACGGCACGAACCGGCGGAAGATGCGATAGCAGCATTTATATCACACACCCTGTCACAGCAAGACCCTGTTGTCACGGAGATCGTGCAACTTATTGGTAGCTGACCGGGGCGGGTTTTCTCCTCAGGTTCGGAAACTACAGCACCTCCGTTGAAATGGTCGCGATATACCGGGTGACGTCTCTCTGGTCATAGAAGATATCGAGAATTGAGGCCGTCTCGAACCAGGAACGAATTCGTGAACACACATTGACGTGTTTCGTGGCGGGTTGGGACCTGCCGTAACACGTAGGTCTCAAGCTTGTGGCAGCACATTTTAGGCTACGGACTCCCCTGCGTGTACTCCGTGCAACTTTATGCGTAATGCTGCTGTAGGTATCTTCCATTGGGACCACATGAGGCATGATTGGGCGTTGATTCCGGGAACTGTGAGATTTCATCAAGAGATGCCTATGCAGATCAGGGGTTATTGCTCCCACGATGCGTACATCAACAGGCTGCCCAACCCAGGCACATGGAATTAACGTAAGAAAGTCTCAGCTATGAGCTGCAACGGAAGGGTTAGGCATCTCCTACAATTACGGGGCACGGTAAAGGTTTCTGAGATGGGCCAATTGATAGTGGTAGTTTGTATCGAAGGTTCCTGGCGCTGATTGCACCCGACCAAGGTCACAATCCACGGCGGTCTAGAAACAGTTCATGTTGATGTGGCACATTGATTTCCACGACACCGGGAGACCTACAGTGGCAGTGACTATATATTGACGTTCGGATACGATTCCTGTAGCACGGAAGGTGCCACAGGGTTTGCGGGAGGGGTTGGACACTCTTGTCTTCCTTCCAGCTGTGTGGAGCCGAGATCGCTCCTTGGGACGAACGATGGCAGTGAACAAGCCGCACGTTTACATCCCACGGACTCCGTGGGCATTGGATGGGCGCATGTTGACGACGGAACCGCAGGTAGAGAAATTGATAATCGGAGCTGCCCGGTGCTACCAGTGCGAGTCCGTGTAAGTTGAAGGCTGTTGGCCGCATGTCTCCGTCCGTCCATTGCGAGCGCCAACTTCTCCATGACCGGCGCTCGGCTGTCACACATTTGGAATCCACAGGCAAAAAAAACGCAGTTGGCGCCGAACCCCTGCCACGATCGCAGCAGTGTCGAGTGTTTGCGGGCAACCCCGCTTGGTTTTCAAGGAACCGCCAGCACTAAGCCCAGTCGACTCGTCGTAGTGGAAGAATGCATCCTTGTTTGCCACTGGCATGAGGCGATAGCGTACGAACCCCATGAAATCAATCGGCTTAGTTGTCGGTCAATATCTGACCTACACGTCTCTTGAGATGACCAGGTTTGGCATTGGAGTGTTGTAGAACCCATCCGTCTCCCGGCTTGTGTCGAGTGAGGACATCATGCTTTGCTGACCGCCTGGGGATTCCTAAGCTTCGTGACTTGGGAGCCTCTGGCTCTCTATTCGCAAACAGCAAGGGAAGTGGCAGTCTCACAGCTACCGTTACCAAAGTAGTCAATCTGGAATGCAAAAGTAAACGAGTGGTGGGACAAGACGGAATGAGCTTCCTGGTGGTACGTGCCTTGTCGCGAATGGGCAGCCATTACACCACCTTCGCAATAAACATGTCGGATGGCGGCTTATTGAAAGCTGCCGCAGCTCCTCGTCGAACTGTGGAGAGGACATACATAACATGACATTGGTGACCGTTCTTTTCTGGGCAGCCAACCGAAATTCAGTTTTCCCGAATGTGGGGGAGAGCCAGCTAACTGGAACCAGACCGATACCTAACGACGGCGGACGGCGTGAACGGTAAGCCCTTCCAAGCTGCACATTGATGATTGGCGTCAGAGCCACGATGATGGAACTCTTGATGCGACGCGGAACATTCACGGCAACTTGGATCGGTCGGGTTGGGACAGGACTACATGGTTGACCAGCATTCGAGCCGCCTCATCGATAGGACGAGTCGTGAAAACAAACACACGAGCATGGGCGCGAAGTCAATTGTCAGGTTCCTCAGATACTCGAAAAGGAAAGCTCAATAATTTGGAAACAGCCCTCCCCCCTGCAAGAAAGGTTGCGGGACTCCCGTTGGGTGCTACATGGCACAGCCAAGGGGCATTGTCCGCAAGAAGAGTGTTCCTATTTAACAGTAACAGTGGTCAAGAAAGGCCATCCAATTGTCCGAACTCGAGTTAACAAAGTGCTCGATAGTGGCCGCCGATTCGGTGCTGCTTACATTAGACATTACAAGAGGAGGTAGAATGCTGGCACATGTTCAAGCAGGGCAAAGAAAAGCGCGCTTTGTTAGGCACCATTAAAAGCGAGGCCAAGGTGCAGAGATAGGTCCGCTCTAGGTACACGATTGGATGGATGGGATGATTGAGATGGTTTGAATGAACCATTGCCGAACCTACTGTCAAGGCCCCTTGACTCGAAGACCAATGAGGGCAATGGGTACCACAAACGAGACGATGGCGATGGCGAGTACAGTACGTATTAGTGAAGAGATGCGTTGGCAAGAGATGGAAACACAAAGTTTCTCTGGCGACACACTAGTATAGAGTCCGGACGCAGATTGACCTCATCTGACGTCATAGCCTGGACCCTGCATCTGGTACTGTACGTTCCGCTGACAACTGGGCACGAGCCATGGTAGTCGTCTGAATGGTCTGGTCGACGAGATAGGGCTTCTTATTGGCCCCCACCGCCAACCAACACATCTAGCGTTTGTCGTGCTGCTGTTTCCACTCACTGATGGACTCCACTGGGTGACCAAGAGGTGCAGGGCGGGCGGGGCCTGGATTCGGATTCTTCAACATCCATGCCTTGGATGCACTTTCCCCTCGCCGACCTGGGTTGAAAGACGAAAACCCAGACTAAACACCACCAAGACAAAGATAAAGATAAGAGTAATGCCTCGGTGTGTGGCATGGTACCTACTGGCTGGCCAGAGTCTCGGCCTGTCCAACGTCCAACGGTTTTACTAGTCCCCTTGCATCAGACTCGACCCAAGGCAAGGTGCCACTCCAGGTCAATCTTGGACTATCCATCTACTGGGTCGAGGTGTTGTCTGTGGACAACCCGCAATTCCCATGCCATCCTCTCCTCAACGTTCAGGGGTCGGTCCCCCATCCAACGGCTCTCAGTGGACGAGGGTCCCTCCCAGTGACGCGAAGAGTCACCTAGGTAGAACTTACCTACCACTACTACCTCTGGTAGGCAGTGAAAGCACCCAACGAGAGAGTGGGTGCCGTGCGTGACGGAGCCCCCCCCCCCCCCCCCCCGCAACCACCTACCGCAGTATTGTGGCATGTACTGCAGACACTTCAGCGGTCAGCCGATCGCCATGTGCGTGTGACGCTATTCCTTGACCCTCGACCCTCGTCCCTCTTTCTCCCCCCCTTCACTTGTCATCCCATCCGTCACAGTCCGGGGCCGCCCTTCAACTCCCATCGTCTCTTGTCTGTCATTGTCTGTCATTGTCTGTGCCAGTCAACACTTCGATTTGCTTGCTTTGGCCTTTTTTGCCAATAGGCGCCCTCCCCTCCCCGATATGCGTATGTGCACCCTCCCTAAGCCTTCAGACTGGTTCTCCCTCCTGAGCCCCCTCTTTCCTGCCGCTGCTCCCGCATCATCATCATACGCCCACGTCTCCGTCCCTTCGTACTCCCCCTTCCACCGATCATGGCCGACTTCCAGTATATACACTACCCAAGCCCCTCCCCCTCCTCCTCCAAGCCCTTTCCTACTTTTTTCTTGACATGGCTCAGTTTCTGCCCTGTCATTCACCCACCACCCACTAGCGATACCCTTTCCACACCACCACATCGCATCTTCTTTGCCCCTCTTCTACCCCTTCCGGCCTTATAGACGACGATATTGGTACAAGAATGGGACGCCCTCATCGCCGGGGAACCGATGTCGAACAGGACCCTTTCGAGTCCTACGGCCGCACTTACGAGCCTGCCGCCGAACCGTACGATCAATTCCCCCCTCGCGGCCGCAGTCCTGGTATCCGGCGTCGCAACAGATCAGAGCCTGCCGCCTCTGCTGCTGCCTACGATGACGCTCAACGCGATCCTGGCCACAGGGAACAACCCATGGAACATCGTGAGAGCCGTAAGCACCGCAAAGACACAGGCTCAGACGCCTATGCCGCCCAGTCCGAGCCCAGGCAGGATCGCAAGAGCCACAAGAGCCGCTACTATGATAACGACGACGACGAGCCCTTCCCAAGCCGGGCTCGGAGCCACGGTCGCTCCGCCCGCGAACCTTCAAATGCTGGTCGTTACCGCGCTGCCGACGACCAACGCAATGATTTTGACGCAAACGCACCGGCCTCTCGTCGTGGTCGTGAGCGACAACACGCATATCACCCGCCTCGGACAAGCGACACGAGGCGCACCAAGTATTCGGACTTTGAAGCCGAGCCTCGTCAGGCTGACAAGCGCCGCTCCCGCTATGCCGACTACGAAGATGTAAACCCCCGTGCATCGGAGCCACGCCGCTCCCGTTATCAAGAGTACGATGCTGAGCCACGTGGGATCGACAGGCGACGTTCGCGCAACACTGATTTCGAGAGCGATCATCGAGGCGGTAGCGAAACAACCCGCGACCGCTATGCTGATTACGAGTCCGGTCCCCGTGCTCAGGCGAGGGGTTATGCTTCCCGGGAGCATGGTCGCTCCAGGAATGACTCGCCCGACCGATATGGACAGCCTGGCGGCCAGCAGCGCTCTAGCAGAGGCCAGTCCATGCCCAGAAGAGGAGCTGTAGGTGGTACATCCGCAGGGTCCCGGCCCCGAGCCAGATCAGCTGTTGGTTATGCTGCCCTCGGCGAAGCTGCCCAGACGGCTTTCAGGGTTGGAAGCCAAGCAGCTCTGGAGATGCGGAGCGAGCCCGGTCCCTGGATTGGCGAGAAAGGTACACGGGTGGCCACGGCTGCTCTCGGTGCCGCCCTCGTCGATACGTTCGTCGGGCACAAGGCTACTGGCATGAAGGGTGGCATGCGCCATCAGGCGCTTCGGCAAGCATGTGAGATGGGCATCCGCAACTTTGTCGTACAACCTACTGTCAATACAGCGAGCCGTCGCAGTACCGGTGGCGGCGGCGGTCACAGTAGTGGCGGTCGTACACGGCACTGATCATATGTCGGTTGAATGAAGTCCAATACCATTCTTCCTCATTACCTTCCTTCTTCTTAGTTTCCTGTTCTGAGCACTTACTTGCCTTTTTTCTTTCCGTACCTCTGTAACTGTTCGTGGGTGTGGTGAGGAAACCGGTGTTCAAAGCTCGAGTCCCGGAAATCAGGTCGAAGCATATTATTGGCGGCTAATTAGTGGTGCCGGGTGAGAAATGTTTCACACAGGCAAGACGCGCCGGTAATTCCAGACAGATGAGGGCGGTAAATGACGATGCTTCACAAACGACATTTTGGGTTTCACTAGTAAATCTATGTGCAAATGGAGTAAGAAGAAAAGGCCCTTACCACTTTCGGCATGGTACTATCAAAAGTCTGCAATGTTATAAAGCCTGCGTATTATGCATATATATCATAAAATAATAGAGATACTAGTAACTTTGGCCCTGAAAGCCACCCGAGGCCGATGAAATGGCTTGATATCACCGGGATGTAACCCAACCTTAGCACCGCTTGACCTAAACCCCATGATCAATGTCAGCTTGCCCCGAACTGTGCCGGGGCCCAGAGCAAAGCGGCAGCAGCAAACCCAGTCAGAAACCAGTGTGTACGCTTCAGCTCGTCGTGGTTTTGGCCTGAACCACCAGCAGATCCGCCTTGACGCCAGAGGCTATGAACACATCCGCAGCCAGCCCCAGGCAATCTCTGATCTCCTCCGAGAACCTCCCAGAGCTTTTACTCTCGGCCGGCTTTGAGGTGGCCCGACGACCTAAAACGATGAGATTATGCCATGTGACTTCGCGCGTGTCTGCCCGAATACCCGACGCAGCATAGCCCGAAGCGGCCTCGATGACGTTGCTGGCAGATGATGTCTCGAACTTGACGCGCGAGGCCACACCAGCAGGTGCATGGGCTGATACGAAACCGAAGTAGTCAGCTTCCTGGGTCAGGGAGTCAGCCCCTGTCGTCGGCGTGAAGTGCACCACTGTTGCCGTGGCGTTGTGCTTCTCGCAAAGTTGGAGGACTAGCTTAAGAGCAAACTTGTCGTCAGTACCACCAAAGTACGGCATGAAAATGTGATGAGATTTGTTTGTGACTGGAATCGTAGGGATATCGTGGTGAATGTCGCTGAACGAATAGGCCCTCATCAGTTTATTACGGTCGTTCCCACTGTCCGTGGCAAGTTGGGGCACGCTGCCTTTCGGGAAAAACATGCCAATATTGTGTTCTGCAGATGCAAGTATGGACTTGGCGAAACCTGTGTACGTTGATGCGAGCTTGTTGGTGACATCCGTAGAAGGAACTTGCGAATCATTCAGGCCACCACTCTCGCTCCAGGGTACGAGAAGGAGATCGGATGAGATATCTGAAGACTTGGACAGGAGAGCTTCGGCAAAGCGATTTTCGGGCATGATAGACACTTCGCCCGAGACGGCTACCTTTAGAAACTGTCCCACGGTCCGGAAAATGTTCACTACTGGGTCATTCCGGCTGAAATCATCGACCTGGGAGACCGTCATGACTGAAGAATCACGGTCGGTGAGATGCAGCAAGCGGAAGCCATGAGCCCGTACAGCTCTGATGCCGTTGGACGAACCCAAAGCAACTGTGCCCGTTTGTAGACCGCTCTTCTCGTCGCTTTCAACATGCTGACTTCCGGTAGTCGACTGCTTGCCGAAGAGTGAAACAAGGTTGAGAAGAGCCGGCATGTTATCCAGACGGAGATAGACCAGCAAGCGCTGAACGCGATCAGTAGTCGCTTTAGTCAACGCCATTTCGTCGATTGCGTCGTTGGAGTTCGAAATGACTTCACCTGTGTCCCAGT
The DNA here is from genome assembly GCA_034509685.1 of Colletotrichum cereale. NCBI lineage: Eukaryota > Fungi > Ascomycota > Sordariomycetes > Glomerellales > Glomerellaceae > Colletotrichum > Colletotrichum cereale. The sequence goes on along the minus strand of JASUDE010000104.1, from coordinate 11,434 downwards.
CGATTTCACCACGTTTCCAGGCTTCCAGCTTCTTTTGGTACCAGCGAGGATAGAGGACCGATGTCAGTGGAGTGGTGGCAAAGGTGGTTAGAAGAGCCATAACAACGAAGATGGTGAATGTCCTCGTGCTCAAAATTCGGGCTTGGAGACCGATGTTCTGGGCCCATGTTAGCATATGCTGTTTTCTGGTTGGGAAGGATGTAAAAAGAGCATGTCACTCCTTCTCTCCTCGTTGGCGTATAGTGACCTACGCAGGGAGATACTCACGAGAACAATCAGCTCGACAAGACCTTTACAGCTCATCAAGGCACCAATCGAGAAGGATTCTCTCCATACCAAGCCGTTCAATCGAGCAGCGATACTAGCACCAACTACCTTGGTGACGAAGGCAGTGAAGGTAACGGCAACCACGTATCCCCAAGCAATGCCGCTGTTGAGTAGTCCCAAGTTGGTGTTCAGTCCGGAAAGAGTAAAGTACAGGGGCAGGAAAAGAGCGCCGATCAGATCCTCCAGCTTCTCTGTCACTTTGATGGCAAATCCATTTTCTCGGGGTAAAATAAGGCCCACCATAAAGCCTCCGAAAATGGCGTGAACACCAATTATTCCGGTGAAAAAGGCAGATGCGAAAGCAATTAAGAGAATCAGCGCGATCATGCTCTGCGACGGCCCATTCTCAAGGCTTCCGCTTCGACGTAACAACCAAATCAAAACTGGTCTGACGGCATAGAAAAGGAATAACATGTAGGCAACACAGGCTAGAAGAATCCAGAGAGCGGAAAGGCCGGTTCCTGCGTTGGCAAGAGCAACGCAGAGAGCAAGGAGTATCCAGCCTGTAAGCCATTAGGATCGTTCTGTATGGCAACTGTAGTGGTTTTGGCATAGAACTCACCTACGACATCGTTGGCAACACCAGCCGAAAGCACAATGACACCAACAGACGTATCCAGAAGTTTCAACTCTGTCAGGATTCGGCAAAGAACGGGGAATGCCTGCAACTCATACGTCAGTTTGGTTAAAGCTCTATGATCATACTTTTACGGATATAACACACCGTGATTGCAATCGCAACCCCAATAAATAGCATGTAGATCGGGAAGTCAATATGCGTGACACCCTCGTCGGTGGAAAACTGATTATACAAGCCCCAGGCAAGAGCACAACCGAGTGCAAAAGGAAGGGCCAAGCCGGCAAATGCGACCGAAGTTGCAACGCGCCAGTTGCTAAGAAGGAAGCGCACGTCTGTCTCAAGGCCAATGAGGAAGAGATAGAGCACGAGACCAAGATTGGCAACTAAAGTAAGGTTGGGAATGGACTCTGTGGGAAAGATGGCATCACGAAAGCCAGGTATGCGGCCCATGACAGACGGGCCAAGGACAATACCGCCGATGACCTCCGCAATGACTCGGGGCTGTCGAATCTTGGACAATGGCCAGTGCAGAAGATGGCAGACAATGATGATAAGACCGGCCTGTTACGAACGGATATTAGCTTACGCGGGAATCAAAAGATAGCTACTGCGGAATAGACGAACTTGAATGATAAACATAGTAATGGGGTCCTTGGGGTTGTAATGGGAGGGGTTTGCGCCTTCGATAACGCCGCCCTGAGGCGGAGCCCGGTTTCCCCCGGTACTCGATGTTGAGGCTGTCGACGACATGTTGTCTGTGACGAGACGAGTCGTCAATGGTGCGGCGATAACACAATATGATACGACGATGGCTTGAGGCGTCTCGTTGACGCGCACAAAAGCTATACGGTAGGGTTCGATCGCAACCGCAAGCCCATATTTGATGTGAAGTGTGGAAGGTTTGCTGCGGGTGGATGAAACAAGCAGTTCAGTCCGATATGGCCTGTCCCTTGCTCTTATAAAAGTTCGTACGTTGGGTGAGAGGAACGGAACAGGTCAGTTCCAGACAGCCGGTACTGATAACGCTTTTTTGGCGGCGACGGCAGAGGCAGTGTGATTGGTTATCTCTTCAACAAGGGTGTGAAGGGATGGATAGATAAATTGGGTTGATGACGGTTTAAGTTTGATCGTGTGCTCAGTCAAATGTGGATGATCCTAGGCAAGAACTTAACTGAGCTCAGCTGGCGCAAGTGAATTGGCTGTTGTCTCTATGGTTGTCTCTGTCTGTGACTGTCTCTTTGGTTCTTTCTACTGTCGGCGACAGTGAGTATCATGGTGATTTATACCGTAGGATGCAGATGGCGTTGAGGATAGCGTCGTATTCTGGTCACCTGCTCACCTTATTCACAGGGTTGATTGTCGGCACGTGAATATAAGTTGGAGGGGGGATGGCTTGGCCAGGCCTAGCTCGGCTTGGCTGAATGAGGATGGCGGGGTTCTTTGCATAACGTGCCGGGTCATTCGTACAGAATGGTCACATAATAACATTCACTTGGCACTACACGGATACCTAGTACACAAGCGCAGCTTAATGACTTAGACAAGTCACCTGTTACACGTGGGGTCGGGGCGGGAGAGGAAGGGGTGGCGGTCTGATGTATATGGAATCAGTCGGCTGCCTGTCAGGAGTTTCGTTGACATTGATAGATAGGACGACTTACTTAGGTTAAACGCTAAAGACACTAGAAATTAGCGTCTACACCCTAAGGTAGTAAACAATAAAGTGTAGGCAAAAGAAGTAAAGGCCATTAACGTTATAGAATAAGTAAATAGGTAGGGACAGTAGGAAATATCCCCAAGCGCACGTAGACATTCACGTGCCTTCTAGATATATTGTTACCGGCAAATCGCCACAGGCTGCACAGCCACAATTGAGGTGTGGCGCAGCGTGCGCACATACCTTCCATCTAGCTATTCTAAGCACAGGCAGATAGGAATAGAGAAGGCAGACTCTCCACATAAGCCAGACCCCCTAACGACTGATACCCTATATTAACCGATAGGCCCTTTTAGGTAAACCCTAGTAAAAACAGTAGAAATATAACCTTAGTATATAGCTTAAGCTTATAAAACCTAAAAGTTATTTAATTTTTATATAACTTTATACTATATAATACTACTAATTATAAGTTACTTTACTTATATTTCTATAATTATATTAGTTTTTATAGTTATATAGTATTTTAGTAGTTTCTACTAGTAAATCTCTAGAATTTTAACTTATATTTTCTAATTACTTAGCTTATAAAAAAGTAAAAAGTATCCTTATTATATAAGCTATTACTATACTTTATACTTTATAGAAAAATATAGTAGTTTTACTTAATATTATTATATAATTAAGCTTAGTATATACTACTAATATATATATATAGTAAGTTAGATAATTGTTAGGACTAAATAGTTAGTCTACTGGCTAAGGGGCTAGCGTAAGGTTAGAAGACGTAGGCCTAAAACAGGGCTTACTAGGTAAGCCCTAGGGGACTACTAGCGTCCTAACTAACAGGCTTAGAATATATTAATTAAATAAGGGATAATTAGAAGATAAAAAAGAAGAAGCTACTACCTACCTAAAAGGGAGGAGGTAGGTAGAAATAATATAATTAACTAACCCCTACCTACTATTAGTAATTTTACTACTTTATATAAACCTAGCCTATAATATATTTCTACTTCTACCTAACTTTAGGCGTACTAACTAATAGAGTAATAATAGTACCTAAAAAAACCTTAGTAACCTACTAAAAAAATAATACCTATAATAAATAAAATAATAAAAAAACTAGTATAATAAATACTAAGAAGGCTTTAACCTACTAAAACCCTACTAGTTAGAATAACTATAATAGTAGGGATACCTAAGGTACTACTAGTAATAACCTAAGGGATACTACTACCCCTATTATTACTAACTATAGCTATAAAGTTATAAAGAAAATGACTATAGCCTAAGTATAAGCCTTAATATAAGTAGAGATAGTTAAGGCTTAAAAGTAAAAAAATATAGAAATAATTATAATACTTTAGAATAAAGGTAACCCTAACGTATTACTTAATAGGGAGGTACTAGCTAATTAGTAGGTAGCTCCTAAGTAATACTAACTAGATAATTAGGGAAAGTAATTAGCACCCTTTTAATATAAAAGAGAAAGCTAAGCTAAACTAGTGTAATAGGCTAGCATTACCTTATAACAGGCGTATAGCAACTTAATACAATTTATCTAAGCTAGGGAGAGAAAGTAAGAAGTATAAATAACGTACGGTTTGCATAGGCCTTTATCTTATGTATGTTATGCGTATACACCCCTCCTAGCTAGTTATAAGTAATAGTAGGTTATAGTAGGTACTAGCCTAGCTACACTTATTATAGTGTAGCCTATAACATATACTCCCCTCCTACACTATAAGGCTTTACTAGCCCTCTATAGTTATATACTATATCTTAAGAAACTACCTACTAAATAATCCTATAGGCTAGTAGGCTTATTATTTATTCTTTTTTTTTTACTAGCCTTTTTATTAATATTATAAGTATTTATCTTATATATAACTATACTTTCTTTTTACTTTTATTATCTTTTTACTAATTACTAGTTATTAATTATAGAAATTAGATAATTTATAATAGCTATAAGTAAATTAATCCTTATGTAGGCCTATGTATATATATATATATACCTACTAATTAGTTACTAACTTATAAGATAGCCCCTTACTATCCCTAGCTACTTCCTATCTCCTAAAAACAATAAGGTCTTTAACTTTATTACCCCCCTTACTATAAGTTACTTTCCTTTAGTAAGCGTATTATATAAGTTAACTAAACTAGTTAGGATAATAAGGATAATAAGAATAATAAAGCTAATAAGGCTAACTATAGCTTCTTATTTATAAAGAGACACTATACTAACGCTTCTACCCTTACTATTACTTCTACCTATACGCTAACTATCCTTTATATATACCCTTACTTCTTATATATATACTGCCTTACGTATAACCCTACTACTATCTATTATATAAAGAATATTAGCGCCTATAGGTACTACTATCTCTCCTATATATAGTCTAACTATAGCTACTAACCTATAAGTTTCTTATTACTTATATAAATCTTATACCTTACTAATATAACTTAGATCCCTAAGGCCTCCCTAGGCCTCTATAAGGTAATATCTATTACTACCTATACTACTACCCTAACTGCTTCTAGCTCTATAGAGTATACCTCCTTCTAGCTAGCTATTAAGGCTTAGGAGGTTATAACTAACTTAGAGTAAGAGGTATAGAAAAGCACTAAGAAAACGTATAGAAAGTACGCCTATAGTGCGTCTAATAATACACCCTTATACTTACTACACCTACTCCTTCTTTTCTAGCTATTACTACTACTACTACTACTACTACTACTACTAACGCTACGTATAGTAAGGTTACTTCCTACCTAAGTAGTCTTATAGCTACCTAAGGTAAGCGCCTTATTATTATAGTTAAGGAGATTTTAGTTTCTCTTAAGAGAGTAAGTACTAGTCTTTTTTTCTCTCTTATATAACCTTTATACTAACTTTATATCCTTAGTTTATTAACTTTATTACTACTAACCTTAGTTATAGCCCCTCCCTTAAGCTAAAAGACTCTTAGTAGGGGAGTCTTTTATACGTTTTAAGTGTGTTTATTTTATATAGCTTTACTACTTACCTTATAAGGCCTAATTATTTTTTATAGGCTATAGCTCTTTAATAGAGATTTATTACTTATCTACTTATTATATATCTTTATTTTTCTTTATATATATATATTACCTCTATTATAGACGTTAATAGGTTTATACTTCTCTTTAAAAGAGTCTAAGGCTATAGTGTTTTTAACTAATTTAATAGGTTCTTATATAGCTTTAGTAAAACCCTCCTAGCGTACTAATACCTAGTATGTTTTTATTTTTCTTTTACTATACTATTATATACTAATTATTTTTATAATATACTATTCTTTTTTACTATTTTCTATTAGAAGGAAAAGCTATACGTTATAGGCTTTTTAGCCTAGTAAAGGGTTGTTTTTAGTATAACGTAATAGGTCTATATAAAATTAGTTATAGATATTACTAGGTATATTAAGTTTAACTATAAGGGGGCTAATTACTTTAGTAACTTAGTAATAGTAGTATAGCTAATTAAGCTTATAATTTAGTTATAGAGAGTAATAATTACGTATTAATAGCTATATATTATTACCTACTTTAAACCTTTTAGCTACGCTTTATTACTTATTAGCTAATTCTTCTATATATTATTAGGCTATAGCTATTACTACTTATACTATTATAGTTACTTTAGTTATCCTCTATATAAGTTATTTAGTAACCTTTTTATATATATCTATTACCTTCTACACGCTTTCTTTAACTATAATAAGGTTTATATAGTAGCTATACTTTATAAAGAAAGGGCTTAACCTAGTTACTAACGTAGTATAGTTATTAATTACTAATTATATAACTAGTATCTAACGCACTTAATCCTCTTAGAGGTAACTTATATAGGTATATAGCGTTACTTAGATCTTTTAGTTAAAGCGCTTTATAGCTTTATTACTTTATAGGTAATATAATATACTTAGTCTCTACTTAATACCTATAAGTGTGTAAAACTTATACTAGAACTTAATTATTTAGTTACTCCCTTTATTACTAATAATGCTTTTTAGTATACTATAAAAGTAGTAATAGTAACCTAGAAATCTTTTAGTATACGCCTCTATATCTATTATTACTATTAGTTTAAGTATTACTAATTTTCCTAGGTAGTCTATAATAACCTATATATTAGTAGTATAGTTAGGGCTAAATAGTAGGAGATTTATAATAAAGTCTATTAATAAGTTGCTTTTTAGGCGCTTAAGTATACTTAATAGTTATAAAAAGCTTTTTTTTATATTACGCTAGATCTTACTACTCCTATACACGTTATAGTTATAAATAAAGCGCTATACTATTTATAACTAGCCTAGCTAGTAAAACCTTTATAAAAGTATCTCTAAGGTGTTATTCCTCCTAAGGTACCTAGTTATAGTTAAGTTATAGCTTTATTATACTAACTAGGTATATAGGCTATTAGAGAGGGAATTAGGGTTATTATTACCTAGTACCTATATCCTCCCCCTTTAGGTAAGTTATTTTATATTATTAAGGTAGTAGTCTATAATCTAAATATATAACTAAAGGTTAGGTAGAAGTAAGTAGTCTTTTTACTAAATAGCTATATATACTACTTAGAAGATAGTATTACTATCCTACGTTATAGCTTATAAAGCTTATAGTTCTTTATTTTTAAATACCTCTACGTATAGTACTAAAGGTACTTCTATTACGTAGTAGGCTATTACTAGTTACGCTTTATCTAGAATTATTTAGATAATATATCCCTATTAGTAGTTATTATCTTATATAAAGGGGGCGTCTTACTTACGCTAGGAGAGTACGTTAGAAACGCTTACGTTTTTACTAAGCTAGTATATAATATAGAAGTTATATTCTATAAGCGTCTTAGCCTAACAGCTCTAGCGCTTTATTAACTTCTGCTTTTTTATAAAGTACTTAAGGGACTTATAGTTAACTATTACTTTAAAGGGCTTCTTAGTACTATATAACTTTACTCTTTACGCTTAAAGGTAATTTAGTACTACTATTAGCTTCTTATTATAAATAAGGTAGTTATATTATACTAATATAAGCTTTTATAAGTAAAAAGTAATAGGTTAGTACTTACTTTTATTATTTACTTATATTAAGGCGCCCCTTAGTATAAACCTAAAGTAGTTAGTCTTTATAAACGTTAGGGCGTCTAAGTTAAAGTTTTATAGTAGTAAGGCTATTATAAAGTAGTTCTTAAGCTTCTTAAATACTATAGTGTACTCTATAGACTATATAAACACTACGCCTTTCTTTATAAGGTAAGTTATTAGCTTAACTACCTTAGTGTAGTTAGGTATAAATATCTAGTAATAGTTAGTAAAGCTTAAGAAGCTTCTTATACCCTTAATAGACTAAAGCGCTAACTACTTATAAATAGTATATACCTTTTTTAGGTCTACTAAGACGCTTTTTTTAGCTTTTAGGATAAAGCTAACGTACTTTACCTTCTTTACGCTAAAGTTACTTTTTCCTACGTCTAAGCTAAGCCTTACTATATAAAGCTTCTTAAGAACTTAGTAAACCTTTTACTTATAGTCTTTTTTTATCCTATTAGAATAAATAAGGATATTATTAAGGTATATAGTAATAAAGTCGTTAAGAAACTTCTAACGTAAGCTATTTATAAAGTACTACTAGTTTATAGGTATGTTTATTAGCCTAAAGGGGTAAACTAACTATTTAAAGAGCTTATATTATATATAAAAGGTAGTCTTATACTTATTACCTTTAGTAATTTATATCTTATAGAAGGCTACTACTATATCTACCTTAGTATACTACTTTACTACTCCTATATAGTAAAGCGTCTTAGAGATTAGAAGTAGTAAATAATAGTCTTTTTTTATAATAGCGTTTAGTACTTTATAATTATAATAAGAGTATAACCTACTATTTAGTTTATATATAAAGAGTACTAGCGTCTTTACTATAAAGCTACTTACTTAGATAAAGCCTTTATTAAGGAGGTCTTTTAGGGTCTTTTTTAGGACTAGTAGTTCCTCCCTTAATATATTATAAAGGGGGCCTTATAGTAAGGTTACTTCTAGTTCTAATTCTATATAGTAGTTATAGCTAGGTTAGTATAGTAGCACTTTTATTAAGGTGTTAGGGTTAAATAAGTTACTATATTTTTTATATACCTATTATAGTAATACTATAACCTTAGTAGCTTATTTTACCCTTTTATCTAACTTTAGCTATAAAGCTTTCTCTATATTAGTAAGGCTAACTACTATAATTTAGGAGAAAGCCTATAAGTCCTTACTTATCTCTTTTATAGATAGGTTATATTAAGTAGCGTAATCCTTATATACAGCCCTATAATAGATAGCTATAAAGGTAAGCGCTTTAATTACTTAAGCGGCTTTAATTTTATATACTATTATAAACTCTTATTTACTAACTAGGCGTAGCGTAAGGTCTACTTACCTATAGTAAATAGTACGCTTTATAGCGTTATAAATAGCGTAGTTATATTCTATCTAAGGTTTTCCTAGGAATATATTAACGTTAAGGCTACGTATAACGTATACGTATATATACTAGTAGTATTTATAAAGTTTAAAGTTAAATATAACTACTTCTTTTACTATTATACTAACTAATTTATTAGTAAACCCTTTTAAGGGGATTTTTTATTAAGAGATATATAGGAAGCACTAAGTGTATATAAAGTTATAGTTTACTATTATATAAGTGTTATAACTAGTATTAGTAAAGGCTTAGGTAGGGGATCCTTTATTAATATAGGTATCTAATAGTATAGCTAGTCTAATTATTCTCTTTTTATACTAAAACTCCTCTTATTCTATATACTTCTTACTTATTAGCTTTAAAGCTTAATTTTACTTTAAAGCTATTCTTTTTCTAATTCCTTTTTACTTTTAGTAGTACTATAAGCGTTATTACTTTCCTTAAGCTTCTTAATCTTAGTAGTTACTTTAGTTATATAGGTAGGCTTACTTTTCTTTTTCTTACTATTAAGGTAATTATAAGCTAGGTGTTTAATCTTTTAGTAGGTATAGTACTAGTGTGTTTTAGTATACGCTTTCTATACCTTAGGGTGTTTTTTTTTTTTAGCTTTACTAGCTATACGTACTATTATTTTTCCTATTATTTATATATCTCTATTAGTATCTTTTAATACTAAGGGTAGTAGGTATCTATAAGTAGGCTATATACTACTAGTTAAGTTCTTAACTTTTTAGGCTACTTTACTTACTTATTATATATATATATAGAAGGTAGGAGGAAGTAAAACGCTTACTAGTACGCTTTAAATATAAAGAGGAAAAGTATTTAAGAGGAGTATAATTTACGCTTTACTTAGCTATAGGTAGCCTCTAGCTTTAGCTAATACCTATTTAAACTTTAAGAGGAAGGTAGTAAAAGATTTATACTCCTTTATCTTAATACTTATTAAGGAGGTAGATGTATAAGTTTTTATATTTAGGTTACTATATATACGCTTTAGGTACTTTAGGAACTCTTTAGGGTTATAATCTACTTAAGCTCCCCCTATTTTATAGTAAGTTAATACTATTCTTTAAGGCGCTATATCTAAGTAGAAGTTAATAAAGTATTAGGCCTTTTGCTTTATTATAAAGAACGTTTTATTAATATATAGCTTATTATATATCTAGTGTAACTATATAGAGAAGTCCTAGCGCTAGCTAGAGAACTTTAGGGGGTTTAGTATTAGTTTCTAAATAACCTAGGGGTAGTTTTTAGCTAGCGTAAGCGTAATAACTATAGTAGCTACTATAGGCGTAGTGTTTACTACTTCTAAGGACTTCTTATTATAATTTAATTATAAGGCTTATACCTTAGGGGTTAGTGCTTTTTACTTTAAGCTCTCTTATTTTTTATATTATCTTTACTATTACTTACTTTAAGGCTATAACTTTAGCTTTTACCTTAGCTAATAGAGAGGTCTTATAGCTTATTACTATTTTAGCGTCTTATTATATACCTATTATATAGTATAATTAGTAGGGTATTTATTTTTATTTTAAGAGTTTAGATATGTAATAGGCTGGTATTACCTTACGATAGGCGTATAGTAACTTAATACGATTTATTTAAGCTAGAGAGAGAAAGTAGGAAGTGTAAATAACACACGGTTTATATAGGCCTTTATCTTATACGTGTTATACGTGTACGCCCCTCCTAGCTGGTTGTAAGCAATAGTAGGTTGTAGTAGGTACTAGCCTAGCTATACTTATTATAGCGTAGCCTATAATAACTAGTAGACTTTTAGTTGAAGCTTATAGGCTAATTTACTTTAAGTAGTATAAAAAATAATAGTAATAAAGTGCTTTATATAAAAATATATTTAGAAAGACTAATAGGCTACTAATAGGTAATATATATAGATATATACTTTAGAAATAACTAAATAAAGGTTACTTAGCTTATTATAAAGAAGTAGCTATATAATAGTATAACTAATAAAAGTATATAGGTATATAATATAGTTTTAAAGTTAGAAAATAAACACTAGAAACCTAAGTAATTATACTAGGCTTTTATTAACTAGTATAAAGCGCTAGAGGTAAAGTACCTAAACTAACTACTAAAGAAGCTATAGGTAATTAACGTTATTAACTATATTCTTTCTAACCTATAAGATAAGGTTATAGCTTATAGGCTACTAAATACTAGTGTATTAAGAAATATTACATATTACATTACAATTACATATTATAATTATATATTATATATTATAATAATAATTATAAATACGTAATTATAATATAATAACGTATTTTAATATTATATATATTTATAATAATATTATAATTACATGTAATATTTTTATAATAATATTACAT
>JASUDE010000103.1:110890-129900 GCA_034509685.1 Colletotrichum cereale | reverse complement strand
CCCCCCCCCCCCCCCCCCCCCAATACTCGGCCACGGCGGCTCTCAGCGTTGCATTCGCTCGAGCTTCACTGCACATCAGGTATTCTTACGCTCTACTCCGTATGTACGGATACAAGTAACATGCATAGGGCATCAGCCAGACGCCACAATTATTGCATTCCTCGCGCCTTCTCTGGTTCTTCTTCGCATTCTCCATTTTCTCTTGTCCCCCCCTTCCGCCGCCTCGCCGCTCGATTAGGTACACGATACGGCACACACGCCCCCCCCCTCTTTCTCCTACTCTCTCTCTATCTCTCTCCCTCTCTCTCTCTCTCTCTCTCTCACTCACACCCACACACTCTCTCTCACTCTTTCTCTCTACCGGTACAGAATACTCCGTATGCTCTTCAACCAAGGTAGGTAGGTAGGTACCTGGACACACACACACACACAGTAGCATACCTGGCCTGCCTCTCCCTCCCCTCCTCGTTTACCGGTTCCCTCCTCACTCCACCATTTCCAGCCCAAGGCCGTTGCTCCCTTGCCCGTTGACCTATTCCGTCGACGTAAGTGAGCGAGTCGGCAGATGGATGGACACTGGCTCCCCTCTACCCGTCTTGTTCCATCTCCTCCCTCTTCCTCCTCTTCCTTTGTTCCCCAGCGTCCTGTGTGCCCCGTCCCTCTGGAGACGAGAGACGCCAGACTGACGCATCACACAACAGGCTTGCCTCCGTCGCAAGGCCAGGCCAGTACTCGAGCTTCACGCTAACTTAGCGGTGCGGGCGGCCCCAACTGATCTTCAACGTCGACAAACCGCCCAAAAGAAACTTGCAAAAACCAGAGAGAGCTAGCAGCCGACAGGACAACCAAGGTACGCACGCTTACAGGGAACATGGAGGGGGTGAGCACTGTACCTACCTACAGGTATTGCCCATCCATCCACCCACCCTCCAAAGTTCCCGGACACTTGGCCTGTCTGCCCACCCCCCCCCCCCCCCCCCCCCCCTTCCGCTTCCCTACGACGTGATCGTCCCCTCGCTTTGGGCACTCACATGGGGAGGGTCTCTTTTTGGGCTCCCGAAACCTTGAGTCAAGCCCTGGACCTGGTATGCAACTATCCAGCATTCATTAGCACGGGCAAGGATCCTTCCAACACGTCCGTCCCAGGGCTATGACATTCCTGCTATTCCTATTCCCCTCCCACATCAAATGTCCGTCATCTCCTCCCTACATTCCATAACATTTGCTTCTTCCCATCGAAACCGCCTTGCACACTGGCGAAGTGATCTGTTCTTCTTTTTCTCTTTCCCCCTTCTTTCCCGCCGTAAACTGACCGTCGTCGGCCGCCCTCGACAGCTCGATACCGATACGTCTGGCATCCAGAACAACAACCACCCACTCCACGTACGGACGTGGCACTTTTTTGTTCCGAGGAGGATATACTACTACGCCAGAGGGCGCAACCTTGATCTCGACCGTATCCAACTTGCTGCCAACGGCACACATTGACCCATTGACCCATCCGATTTCCGCACGAGGACACTGCAGAGGCGCAGCAACGAGACTCCGTATCTCAGCGGGCAGGCTGGACCGGACTTTGGTGTGTCTTCCGCATTGGATCCGGACCTGTCCAAAACATCGCGGCTGCCTCGAACTTGAGCATCCTCCTCAACCTCGCGCACCTCACTTGCACCGCCGTCGCCCATGCTTCTCCACGAGGGCAATTCACAGCAGCCATGGTAATGCTGAGCGACCATTCCATGCGTGCCAGTCTCCAAGTGGCTCCCCTCAAGCTTCAGAAAGCCCGACCCTGCCATGTTCCGTCTTCGAATCAAGACCACGACAGCCCCAGGTCATATCCAACAACACACATGACACCACCCGCCACGCCCAATGGCTCGCAGGAAGACCTGGCCGCGGACCAGATGCCGCCGCCCGTCTTCCACAACTTCCTGCGAGCCTTCTACCCCTTCCACCCGAGCTACGCCATGACCGACTCCAGCGTCACCCTGCCATTGAACGAGGGCGATGTCATCTTGGTGCATTCCATCCACACCAACGGCTGGGCTGATGGAACCCTGCTGGTATCCGGTGCGAGGGGGTGGCTCCCGACCAACTACTGCGAGTCGTACGACCCGGAAGAGATGAGGAATCTGTTGAAGGCCTTGCTCAACTTCTGGGATTTGCTGCGCAGCACATCAGTCAACGATAGCGAAATCTTCGGTAACCAAGAGTTCATGAAGGGCATCATCGCAGGAGTCCGCTATCTTTTGGTAAGCTGCCTTTCCTCTGCCCCCCAGCGCTGCAGGTTTTTTCGCCCGCACTTCATGTTACTGACGCAACCCAGGAACGCACACACTGCCTGACCAGGGAATCTGCCATCATCACCCGCAACGACAGCTTGAGGCGGGCGAGGAAGACGCTGCTCTCTGAGCTGTCGGGATTGGTAAAAACAGCAAAGCGGTTGCAGGAAGCACAGAAGGGCTTCGGCCAAGCCCGGGAGGACGTCAATGACATTATCGACGAGATGATCCTCAAGGCCTTCAAGATTGTCACCAAGGGCGTGCGCTTCTTCGACATCCTCGAGGATGACCGGCGGCAACGCGCCCCCGCAGTCACGGTCATGGCAACTGTCATCGAGGAATCGTACATCCCCCCGACGCCACCTGCAGAGAGCATCAGGTTCGACGAGACTCACGATGCAGGCTCCCGACCACCCACCAACGGGATACCCACCCGGAGTACACCATCGCCACCGACCGACGGTACACAAACATCCCGGGTACCGAATAACAGGCGGCTTTCGACAGTGTACTCCCCCGCTAGCCCCAATACGAACCGGTTGTCTCAGAACGTCAAACGGCTGTCGGCCAACATTTCGCATCGCGTCTCATTGGCCGGCCCTTCTCCTCTGTCAAGGCCGCATCATCTTGTCTCGGAACGCCTCAACAAGAGTCACGATACCTTTCTGTCCCACCTGGGCTCCTTCATCGGCCGTCTGCACTTGCAGTCTCAGTCGCGGCCGGAGTTGGCTTTTGCCATCAAGCTCTCGGCGACGTCCGGTGGGGAACTGCTGGCCGTCGTTGATGTCGTGTGCGAGCAGACTACCAGCTCGGAGATGCTGGCGCGGGCCAGGGACATGATGTTTGAGCGTATCGGCGACTTGGTCATGGCGGCCGGCCAGATCATCCGTCATGCCGCATTCCAGGACGCCGACGTTCTCATGCCGCACGACAACAGCATGCTGCTGACCGCCGCCACGGGCTGCGTCAAGGCCGCCGGCGAGTGCGTGGCCAAGGCCAAGTGGGCGATTGAGCGTGTTGGCGATTTCGAATGCGAGTTCGAGGTGGGCGAGCTGGGCATCGACCTGAGCGTGCTAGACCTCGCCCCCGACTCCCAATACCGTCGTCCGTCGATTGCGCCGTCCGTCACAGATACGGCGACGACGGATGCAACCAGCGTGGCAGAGTCGGCTAGGAGCTCCGACTCGATGCATTCCGTTGGGCAGCCAACGCCCCACCACCAACAGAGGCCGAGCATCGCCAACGACAAGCCGCTGCCTCAACTCCCACCCGTCGACGACGCCGAGGGCCACCGCGTCCATCAGCGTCGGCCTTCGTCCCAGACCTCGTCTGCTCCCAGCTCACGCCCTTCGTCCTTCATCAGCGACAATGTCTCGAGCATGCCGCCTCCCAGCTCGTCGACTCGGCCGACCCTCCCGCCTCTGCCCAAACTATCTACATCCCTGCTCCCGGGAGATGAGTATGGCCCCAATGAAAACACAAACCAGGATGTCGACTACAACGTTTCTTCCCGTGTTGACAGCATTGCCGTGTCGAGCGCCGGCAGCGGCAGCACTTATCTCAGCCGGGACTCCGAGGCCAGTCTGGTCTCCCAAACCTCGACACGCGCAACCACTCCGGACCACACTCTGGCCCCGAAACTCAAGCCGTCCATGTCGGAGCTTAGCAATGCTGGAAGCACGGGCGCCAATGACGAAGTGGACGATGTTGAGTCTAAGATGCTCGAAAAGACGTACGCCCACGAGCTCATCTTCAACAAGGAGGGCCAGGTCACCGGCGGCTCTCTCGCTGCCCTCGTCGAGCGCTTGACGACTCACGAGTCCACTCCCGATGCGACGTTTGTTTCGACATTTTATCTCACCTTTCGCCTCTTCTGCAGCCCTCACAAGCTGGCCGAAACACTCATCGACCGCTTCCACTACGTGGCCGAGGCCCCTCACATGGCAGGTCCCGTCAGGCTGCGCGTGTACAATGCCTTCAAGGGCTGGCTCGAGTCGCACTGGCGTGACGAGACCGACCGTGAAGCACTCACCCTCATCGAGCCCTTTGCTCAGTTCGAGCTCGGTGCCGTGCTGCCTTCCGCCGGGCGACGGCTCCTCGAGCTGGCCCAGCGGGTGTCCAAGGACATTGCGCTCGTGCCCCGCCACGTGTCTTCCATGGGAAAGACGAACACCTCGATCGCGCAGTACATCCCAGCCGACACCCCTCACCCGCCACTGGCCATCACCAAGAGCCAGATCCACCAGCTCTTCACCTGGAAGAGCGGCGGCAGCAACCCGACCATTCTCGACTTCGAGCCCCTCGAGATTGCACGCCAACTCACCATCAAGCAGATGAACATCTTCTGCTCCATCATGCCGGAGGAGCTCCTCTCCTCGCAGTGGATGAAGAAGGGCGGAGTGGACGCCCCCAATGTCAAGGCCATGTCGGCCCTCTCCACCGATCTGTCCAACCTGGTTGCCGAGACGATCCTCCACTACTCCGAGGTCAAGAAGCGAGCCGCCGT
The DNA here is from genome assembly GCA_034509685.1 of Colletotrichum cereale. NCBI lineage: Eukaryota > Fungi > Ascomycota > Sordariomycetes > Glomerellales > Glomerellaceae > Colletotrichum > Colletotrichum cereale. Next base: position 125,112 of record JASUDE010000103.1, on the reverse strand, counting down.
CATCAAGCAATGGATCAAGATTGCCCACCAGTGCCTGGAGCTCCACAACTACGACGGCCTCATGGCCATCATCTGCAGCCTGAACAGCAGCACCATCAGCCGACTCCGCAAGACGTGGGAAATCGTTTCTCTGAAGCGCCGCGAGATGCTTCGCACGCTGCAGGCCATTGTCGAACCCGCCCAGAACAACAAGGTTCTGCGGACTCGCCTGCACGACCACGTCCCCCCTTGCTTGCCCTTCCTCGGCATGTTCCTCACGGATCTCACCTTTGTCGACATTGGCAACCCGGCGACGAAGCAGATCCCCACCCTTGGCGGCGACGGCTCTGAGGAGAACGGCGGCGGCATGACGGTCGTCAACTTTGACAAACATACCCGCACCGCCAAGATTATTGGCGAACTCCAGCGGTTCCAGATCCCGTACCGACTCACCGAGCTCCCCGAGATGCAAGACTGGATGACGGCGCAGATTGTGCGCGTCCGCGAGGGCGACCCGGGCAATGTGCAAGTCTCGTACTACCGCAAGAGTCTGCTTCTGGAACCCCGCGAGATGGCTGCACGGCCACCACTCGAATCACAGACCAGTGCGGTGGGCGCCCAGCGCGGCGATATCTTTGGCTGGATGACCCGAGACCGCAACACCGCAACGCCCACGCCGCTTTGAGGTCTCGGCGTAATGCGCCCATGTCTCGACGACATTTTATTCGATCGGCAAACATCATTTCCACATATCCGGCAACGAACTTTTAACCCCTTATTCTGCTTCACTTTTGATACCCCATTTTCTCGCCTCGCTTCGAGGCTTTATGTCATGAACGGCTCTTATCCCCATGATGATGATCCTACCCGGCGTTAATCTGCTTCTATGCCCTTTTTTTCTTGTCTGGGCTCGAGGCTTCAACCGCCGGGACTGGAAACACCGGTGCTGGACCTGATCTGCCATATTATTTGGATGCTGTGGAGTTCTCCCTTTTGTTTGTCGACATCGAATAGCAAAACGCGGCGTGCGTCAGTCACAGTTGCCCGCACGTATTGGAATATCTCAACATTCGCTTGAAGCTGCCGGAACGACCACTCGTTCCCTTCTTCTCACCCACTTTACACTGTTTTGGATCGCCAGAAACGGACCGGCGGAGGAGTTGGGTTGTAAGCATAGCCAGCCAAGGCCTTTGCGGGTTTTCTGGACACTGGCGTCACGACATGCGGCGCAGCGGGCTTTTTCCCCCAAGGAAAAACAGGATGACGGCGGCGGCGACCAAAAGACCAAGATTATACACTGTATATGTAGTCTAATTCTGTATAACGGCTTTCATGACGATGGAAACAGATACCATGAATAGGAAAATCGAATCCTGATGATAATCACTACACTGACGTTCCATCTCTGCAACTTTCAACCTGCATATGTTTGACGATCTCGAGATAGATTTAATTGGAGAGAGTCGACAATGTTCAGCAAGTCTGGGTATTCTATTACTGCGGTGATGCATTTGCTTGTATGCCTAAGTAAGTCTGGGGCCCAACATCGCACCTGGACCTTCAACAGTGCTAAACTGCCTGGTCGTAGGTCTGGTGAATGGGCCAGATGACTTGCCACAGGTAGCGAGCATCAGCAACGTCCATAGAGGCCAGTTGTTTCCATCTCACGGCATGAAAGGCCACAAGCCACCTTGATCTAGGTCTATTCAAGCCTCTCTTCTACGTCAGTAGCCTTTTTTTTTTTTTTTTTTTTTTCTCTTTCTTTCTTTTGACGGGCACCTGATCCCCCTACTTCTGTCCGAATCGACATCCGACGTCCATCAAAGGGACTTCGTATCACGGAGCGCGTTAGAACAGCAAAATCTCTCTCGAGCCTGGCGAATGAGGGACGGGGGCAAGGGGGGAGGGGAGGGGGGCTCGTAACTTGGACGATCGGATGTAAATTGACGCTCCAGGTGTCGGACCATCAGCTTTTCTTGGTCCAAAAGCTGCCTTTGCCCATACCACTGTTCTTTTCTGCGGCGAAGGTCGCGTGGATCGACTTGGCCCGGGTAGCTTTCCGCCAGCGCCATCTCGTGATATCCGACCCAGGTCCTGGACCTGTCCGTCCTGTTGATATACTGTTCTAGCAGGGCCTTGGTTGTGGCGCCGGCCGTCGCCGCCGCAAAGCTGTGCCACACGTCCGTTCTTATGACTGTTCCGCGGAGTAGTCGCAGACGCCCTTGACCACGATGGACGGCACCTCGAACCACAGGCGCGCGCCCTCCATCTCGAACCCGATGATTGTCTAGTCCTTGGCGAGCCTATCTCGATCTCGGCTAGACTTGACCACCATATCGCCCGCTCCCACACGTCCCACGAAGACCCATGGGGCTTGCGCCTCGTGCTGCTTGCCATCCCCTTCCAACTGTCGGTTCTTTCTCAAGACGATCTCGCTTGATGAGATACCATTCACTGCACCCAACCTTCTCGCTTGGAAGACCGCGGGACATTTCACAAACCAGGTCGGTAGCTCGATGGTGGTGCGCGCAGACACACGAGTCGACGTCATGGTGCCGGTGTTGATAGTCTGGACGAGAGAGTCGGTCCTGGTCCGCTCCTGGATATACATACATAACTGGGCCCCCGCCGTCTTCCGGCAGGCTTCTTCTGTATCTCCTGGAGCAGCATACTGACTCGCTCCTCTAGCCTGTCGCGCCCTATGCTCGTTTCGATGTAGTTGATCATATCCCGAAGGTTTCCTCGTCGGCCTACCGAAGGCGTCCTCCACGGTGTCTTTGGTCGCGAAGCCGTCGGCGTACTGCCGGCCGAAGCCGTGCTGCACGACGCTCTTGCTGATGACCACGTCTCCTAGGAGCAACGTCCTCGCCATCTTTCGTCTTGGGCGCGCCGCCGCAGATGCCCGTCAACAGGACGAGCCGCAGCCGACGGCGGCGCTGACCTTTCCCATGTTCGACAGTAATACCAGGGCGACATCGACGGGGGCCCATGCGCCTCGGTCGTATAACCTGTTCTCGTCCCCGAAACGGCGCAGCCGTACCGGTCGCCGTCCTCGTCTCAGAATTGGTCTATGAGGAGGGACACTGCGTCGTACTCGCGCGGCAAGGCAACAGACTATGGCAGCCTCGAAATCGTCGCGGGTAGAGGGACGGCTCGACATCTCACACAAGATATCAAGCCAAAAAAAGAAAGATTGACGCCACCGCGGCAAAGACCTGGAAAGCGCGCGTTCCTTCTGTGTAAGATGCTCGTGTAGCAGGCAATTGATCAACTTGAGGTGTTGGAGAGACACATCGCCAGGCGAGGTTTTCGGCTGGGTAGCAAGCGGCCTTACTGTTTTGTTGAAGAACCCTCTCACCCAGCCCTCCCGTGAGCCCGTCAAGCAGAAGCAGCTCCAGCGCATGGAGATCACCAAGCGCTTCGCCGACGCCAACCACTCGTGCCTCTTCGCCACCGACGTCGTCGCCCGCGGCGTCGACTTCCCCTGGCTTGTCAACGTGATGATTGGGCGGAGAATTGTCCGCTTACCGTAGATGGACGGATGCATCCCTCGTCACTCCTTTGACTACTGTATGGTGTGCTTCTTATCTGGGCTATAGCCTCTAATAGCTCTTCTCCTGCCCTTCCAGGCCTATGCCTAAGTCGCAAAGACACAAGTATCAGGGTGGAACATACGAAGGGAAGTGTGCTGAGCTATGTAGGTCTGCTCTTGTCGATCTGGTGTTCTTGTCGAGCACCTCCTGTCAACGTCGCCCTTTCTGAAATGGGTTGTTAACTCCAACCATCAATGTGCCCCCAAGGGGGGCAAACACCCAGAGGCGGTCTTTTAGAATTGCTCCAGGTTGCGGCAGCAGTACCCTAAGGGCTCTTCCGACGGTCTACAGCGCAACTATAAAGAGCGGCATCTCATCCAGGCATGCCGACTTTTGCACGTGTTAATGGAAGGCACTCTGGAAAGCCAAGCATGTAGATATATGGACCTCCGGCCGTAGACTCCGTACAGGATTCAGCCAAGATCAATCCGGCGACGGGCAAGAAGGCTGGCATCGGAACCCCTTGGAGTGATACCAAGGCCCCGGGAACCGGACTGTTCCCATACGAACGAGGTTTCTTGAGTAAGTCACATACGTAGGGAATTAGACGACGGCGGGCAAGGGGCCTTACAAGGCAGGTCTAAAGCCGATGCAACAAGAGAAAAAGGCCAAATTCCAGTTATGCATTCGTGCACATGAGGATGCATCCCGCAGCGGTATGCCGTCGGCTGCAGCCTTACAATCGAGGTCGGCCTCGGCCGGCATCCGCATCCGCATCCGCGCCCCAGCGATCACCAACCAACCGGTCAGAGCGCAGTAAAAAAAAAGAAGAAATGAGAGACGAAATTTTCACCTCGCAACCACTTTTTTTTTCGTTTTTCGTATCCACTTTGGCCAAAGACGGAAAATTTCAAGTCGACCGGTCGTGTATAAAACACCGTCCACCCACCGCGGCTTTTGCTCGTTTTCTTCTTTTCTTCTTCATGTCGACAATACTTCAGAGAATCATTTCTATAGTATTCGACCCTCTCTTGGTTCCCTAAAGGAGCCACAGATCCCACCCTGGTTGATGATTTCATATCCTCGACACCCTAGAGTGAAGAAACTCTGGTTGCCCTCGCACTTTCCGTCAGGAAGGCGGCATTGGGACTTGTCCTCTTTGCTGTATAGAGGGCGGTGATGATCTCGTCCCCGGTTGTGGTCTTGCCTTTGGGCGCATGGTCGGGGTGGGTGTCGATGGACGTCTGACAGGCTCTTTTTTTTTCATTTTTTTTTTTTTTTTCATTGCGGATAGGAGCTTCGCTCTGGTCGCGAGGAGGAAATGTGCTATTTGGTCTTTATTTTTGGCTTGATGCTGATGTAGGCCCGGCGGTTCTGTGGCATGCGGCGTAGTACCTTCGGAGCGCGGCGTTTCTAGTCCCGCATGCCGAAACGGAACTTTTCCTCCCGGAGATGCTATGCCGTGTCGCCGCCGGACCGATGGCGGGGGCCACGACCGAAAGCCAGAGGCCTTGGGCGCTCACCCCGGAAATACAAAAACGAGAATCCAGCTACGAATGACCTGGGCTTCCGATTTTTCCGTGCGACACCGCTTGGTGTATTGCAAAGGAGGACAAGTACGCTCCTCAGCTGTAGGAAGCCGCGGATCACGCGAGGGTGGCCGACCTTGGAACGTCACGGACCCAGGACCTTGGGTTGGGAAGAGCGCGAAACCGGACGGTTGGGTAGGGTAGCAAGGTAGCAAAAGACTATCTCGACGTCGAGCATGGGGGGAGAGTCGCTGACCAGACGGGGTGCATACGATGTCGGGTGGATCCCCCATGTCGTGGTCGGATGGCAATGGGAGATGTAACCATTGAAATGCTGGCGGTGTTTACTGCGTATGTATGTTATCCGTGAGTACGTAGTACCTAAGAGTTCCTTGCTAGAGCGATGACGTGCAGCTTGATTAATCAGATTCGACATCTGACGAGCAAGAAGACGGTCCAGGTCTTGTGTATTACGCAGTAGACATCTCTTATTCTTTTTCTCGACGCCGAGTGAGACGGCGATGATGCGAGGTGCCGACACGGAAGTAAAAGCTGTTGTTTGGCACTCTGTGTCAAACGTCAAACGGAGTTAGTCGGTAATTGGCAAGGAGGAAGAGGATGCGATGCGATGCGATGCGATGCGATGCAGTCAGCCGGCCCTTATCTGTGTAACGAACCCACGAGGTGTGCCGTGTGTCGGCAGACGGTCTCGATGCGGTGCGGTCGTGGACGGGAGCGTTGTCTGCTTGCCTTCAACCGTAGTACAGAGTATGCGTCGCAGGCCTTTGATATGGAACCCACGAGATACGGGAAGAGGTGGGTGGTTTTTGCTTCCTTTTGAGTTTCGTTTGGGAGGAACGTTACATGTACCCAGCGGCACGGACCACGTCGATAGAGGGACAGGGGTTGGGAGGCCTAGGTATCTAGGTACCGTATCTTAGCTCTCGGTGCCACTTTTATTTCTCCGCATGATGGCAGGTGGCAGATTGACGGGCGGCAGGGCAGGGCAGGGCAGGGCAGGCGTGTTTGGTTTGGCAGGCGAAGAAGGGCCATTCCTTCTCTGTGTTTGTCAGCTTGTGTTCGTTGCGGAGTGCAAGGCACGCACGAGACCCAAGTCCGCCGTGGGTGATTCCGATTGTGGATGTACTGTGTGGATAGTACTACCTGCATATCTACTATGGTAGGTACATACGGATACGTATTGACGGTACGGAGTATTGTACATGCTCCCTGCATGTGCATGTTGTGCGTACACGAAAGATCGGGGTCCAGCCAGCTCTCATCGACGACATCCATACATACTACTCCGTACATACATACCTAGTACTGCGTAGAGTATGTAGTACGTATTGCATTCAACGTATTGTGGGAGGTACGGTATGGTAGGTACGAAACACTGGACCTCAAACAAAGAAACAAGACACGGCATGTCCAAGCCGTATCCAGCATGGCATGTCAGCCCGCCGTCGAAATCCTTCGCGTCAGCCATGGATGCGACGCGACTCCCTCCGGCACTGCGACAGCACAGTGCAGTGCGGTGTATGTGGACGGGCACGCACCCTTCCCTCTCCTTCCCCAACCGGCTGCCACCTCGTGATCTCTACTTGCGCCGTCGTCCAATCGAGTCCTTTAAGGGAGTTGTTCCTTCCAGAGAGTAAGACCGAGAGAGAGAGAGAGAGAGTGAGAGAGAGAATACTGCGTAGGTAGTACATGGTAAAGGAAAGAACACCACTCTTTCTCCCTCTCTCTCTTATCGTGTCCACATTCAATCCCCATCCGTATCAGTGGACTTTCTCTATCAATCCCCCCCCCCCCCCCCCACCGTTACCCAGTCACACCCCGGCCCCGACCCCGGCTCCCCGCTCCCCCCAACACCACCACCACACGACTCGCAGAATCCCTTTCTTCTGGTTGCCATTGTCTCCTCTGGCAAACTGCTTGCCATTGTCGCCTACGAACAAAACACCACCGCCACCGGGTCAGGTAGCGTGCGCCCGCGCTCAAAAGGGTGGGGGACCCTCGTACGTATAGCGTAGTGTAGTGTAGTACCTTGGTCTGCCTACTGCGGATAGATGGTGTAGTATCTGTAGATCTCTCTCTCTCTATCTCTCATGTGAAGAAGACTGCCGAGAGTCGGCATGTTCGTATCTAATCCCCGGGTCTGTCTGTCTGTCACGTAGCTTTGCCACATCCCTTGCCGTCCGACACCTCCAAAGTGTCACCATTCCATTCCATTCCACCACCACCACCACCACCACACTCGCATCTCGAACTGGCCATCAAACGATCCAAACGTCCCTAGTGGTCGCGTTTCTGTGTGTGTGTGTGTGTGTGTGTGAGTCTATGTGCGTGTGTGTATCCGTCGAGCTAGGCAATCCTTTCCGTTGCTACCTTGCCATTTCGTTTGCCAGACCTACCTACCCCGAGCTTCCCAAGTCCGAGGCCGCCTTATCCAATCCTGGTCCGTCCCGTCTCAATCGGTCCTTGGCGCCGTTCTTCCTTCCCTTCCTTCGCCCTTGCCTACGCAGTATTACGCAGTATCCCGTACTGCCATCCCCCCCTTGGTCCTCGGATACGTACTACGTACTGACCTGGGCAGTCAGCAGTGTAGATAGTGACGGATACACGCCGTTTTGTTTCTCGCCCTCTTAGGAGCTTCCCTCTCCAATCCCACCCCGTCCCTCATCCCATCTCGCTGTCTCAAAACTCCCAGCAACAAAGCACATTCATCTGCTGCCCATCTCCATTCATCTTTGTCTCTCTGCCCCCAGCTACCGGTAATCCTTACCCCTCCCCCCCCCCCCGGTCACTTCTTCCCATACGCCACGCCGCGCCTCACCCCGGCACGTCTACCCTCCCACCCTCCATCCTCCACCCTCCACGTCCACGCCCACGTCGAGCCGCCGACCTTTTTTCTCCAACGAAGCTCCACCCACGATCATCGCCTGGTGCAACTGCAACCAACCTACAGCCCGATAAACCGATAAACCCTTCCATAAAGAAGCCGCACGCCTCCCGGCGGCCTTTTCTTCGCTTCGCCTTTCCTCTCCTCTACGCAGTAGCTCCAACTTGGCCCGATTCCTCTGTACTCGTGCCGTTGCTACTTAACCCCCCCAACGTCGTTCGGCACGATTGACTTTCACATCTCCGACACTTGAATAAAGGAGGAAGACGAGAAACCAAGCGGCCGCCACACAATCCCGCACTCACCGAAAACCTAGCCGCCTGCCGAACCGACCCAATCGTCAATTCCTCATCTCGCCGCGCCGGCGTCCTCTCCCCACCTCCACCACCCGCCAACATGGCTTCCTCCGACGCCAAGCAGCCCAGCGAGCCTGCTGCCCTGCCCTATTCCGATTCCTCGGACCCGACCACCACCACCGCCCACACCTCCGTCCCTCGCCCCGCCGGATGGATGTATCGTGGCTTCCGTATCCGGGGCAAGGAGCTCTGGTACGCCTCGCCCCGCATCCAGCTCTTCATGGTCTCCTTCGTCTGTTTCCTGTGCCCCGGCATGTTCAACGCCCTCGGCGGCCTGGGCGGCGGTGGCCAGGTCTCGACAAAGGCCTCCAACGACGCCAACACGGCCTTGTACTCCACCTTCGCCATCGCCGCCTTCTTCGCAGGCACCTTTGCCAACCGTCTCGGCCTCCGTCTGACCCTCAGCCTCGGCGGTCTCGGCTACTGCATCTACGCCGCCTCCTTCCTGTCCTACTCTCACACCCAGAACGAGGGCTTCGTCATCTTCGCCGGCGCCTTCCTCGGCGTCTGCGCCGGTCTCCTCTGGACCGGTCAGGGCGCCATCATGATGTCCTACCCCAACGAGAGGGAAAAGGGCCGCTACATCTCGTGGTTCTGGATGATCTTCAACCTCGGCGCCGTCATCGGCGCCCTCATCCCCCTCGGCCAGAACATCAACAAGACCTCGCGCAGCACCGTCACCGACGGCACCTACGCCGCCTTCATCGTCCTCATGCTGCTCGGCGCCGTCCTCGCCCTCTTCATGTGCGACGTCCCCAAGATCATCCGCGAGGACGGCTCCAAGGTCATCGTCATGAAGAACCCCTCGTGGCAGTCCGAGTTCAAGGGCCTGTGGGACACCCTCGCCCAGGACCCCTGGATCATCCTCCTCTTCCCCATGTTCTTCACCTCCAACGTCTTCTACACCTACCAGACAAACGACATGAACGCCCCCCACTTCAACACCCGCACCCGCTCCCTCAACAACCTCCTCTACTGGTCTTCCCAGATCATCGGCGCCCTCATCATGGGCTACGCCCTCGACTTTCCCAAGGTCCGCCGCAGCGTCCGCGCAAAGGCCTCCTACGTCACCCTCTTTGTCCTGACCATGGCCATTTGGGGCGGCGGTTACGCCTGGCAGAAGAAGCAGGCCCCGCGCAGCCAGATCGAGGGCAACGAGAACTGGCCCACCATTGACTGGACCGACGGCGGCGAGCTGTACATCGGCCCCATGTTCCTCTACATGTTTTACGGCTTCTTTGATGCCGTCTGGCAGACGAGCATCTACTGGTACATGGGCGCTCTCTCCAACTCGTCCCGCAAGGCCGCCAACCTGGCAGGTTTCTACAAAGGTAAATTGTTGTTGTTGCTGCGCCCCTCCCCTCCGCCAGTCGGAGCCCCCTCTGCCAGTCGGAGCCCCTCAAGACAAGGAAACTAACCATTTCGCAGGTATCCAATCCGCCGGCGCCGCCGTCTTCTGGCGTCTCGACGGTCTCGGCACCGACTACAACACCATCTTCGCCGCCTCGTGGGGCTGCCTGGCCGGCGCGCTCGTCATCGGCGCTCCCATCATCTTCCTCAAGATCAAGGACACCGTCGCTGTCGAGGACGATCTCAAGTTCTCGGACGAGACCGTCGCCGACGTCGCTGCGCCGGGAACTCTCGACACCAAGCTCGACAGGGAGGTTGCGTGAGTATGTTACATACAAAGTCGGTGCAAATTAGCACAGCATAGTACATGAAAGTCGGTGGAAAGTTACACATGATATCCAGAGGAAGAGTCGATAATAAGGGGCGCGGGTGTTCACGTTAATGATGGATGATGTTATACCACATTGTGCTATACGGGCACAGCACATAGTCCGTACGTGTTTGGTTGGGTCAGATACTTTTCCAAGTAATATAATACTCTTGATACTTCTCCAAGTAGTCTCAAGCCAGGGTCGTTTCTTCACACTGAAAACAGCTCTGATGGCTCATGTCTCATCTCGCCCATCGGTCTTGTCGCAGCTCCTCAGACATACCCCCTGTGTCTGTCCTCTACCTCGTCACCGCCATACCCACCGCCGCCGGGCGTGTTGACCTGCACGTACTCACCCTCCTTCAGGTTGATGATGGCCTTGCCCCCCAAGTTGATCTTCTCCATCCCGCCCTCCTCGTTGAACAGGAAGGCGTAGTTCTCGCCCTTCTGCCCGGGGCTGCCGCCCGCCATGCCCCACGGCCGGTAGACCCTGCGGTCCGAGAGGATGCTGAACTTGAGCGGGATGCGCGCCTGGATCTCGCGCGTGATGCCGTCTCCGCCGCGCCACCTGCCGGCCCCGCCGCTGCCACGGCGGATCTCGTACCGGCGCACGAGCACCGCGGTGCGCTTCTCGATGACCTCGGCGTCGGTTTGCCGGGTATTTGTCGAGTGGACCTTGTCGATGTTCGTCAGCTGGGCACATATCCCCCATCATGGTGGCATAATCATAGTAGGGGGAGAGGACAGTGGGACGAGGGGACGAGAACTTACGTGGACGGAATGCGCGCCGTGGTATCCCTCGCCGGCGCCGGCGCCGCCACCGATGCTCTCGCCGTAGTTCCATCCCTTGACGACGGCGCCCGTCTGCGGGTCTCTGCCGCCCATGCCCCAGCCGAAGCTGTTGGCGCACCCCTGGCTGGCGCCGTAGCGGCCGAAGGCGCGGAGGATGACGTCGATGACGCGCTGGCTCGCCAGGGTGCTGCCGCAGATGGCGGCGCGCGGCCCGGGGTTCAGGACGGAGCCGGCGGGCACGCGGATCTCGACGGGGCTCAGGCACCCCTCGTTGAGCGGCATGTCGACGCCGACGAGGCAGCGGACGGTGTAGATGATGGCCGAGTGGCAGATGGCGACGGGGCAGTTGTAGTTGCCCCAGGTCTGCGGGCCGGAGCCGGAGAAGTCGTAGACGGCAGAGCCCGTGACCGGGTCGGCGGTGACGCGGACGCGCATGGGGGTGCCGTCGTCGAGGTGGTCGGTGGCCTCCAGGCCGTCCGGGTGGGCGGCGGCGACGCGGCGGAAGAAGGCGCGGACGGCGGCCTCGGCGTTGGCCTGGACGGCGGCCATGTGGCGGTGGACGACGGCGAGGCCGCCGGCCTGGGCGCAGAGCTTGCGGAGGAGGACGATGCCGCGCTGGTTGGCCGACGTCTGGGCCTTGAGGTCCGAGATGTTGTCGGCGAGGCGGCGGGAGGTGCTGCAGCCGGGGAGGGCGCCGGCGCGCTCAAAGGCGGCGACAACGGCGTCCTCGAGGAAGACGCCGGCCGAGACGATCTTGAGCGAGGGCACGTTGAGGCCCTCCTCCCACAGTTCGCGGGACTCGGGCATCATCGAGGTGATGCCCTTGCCGCCGATGTCGGTGTGGTGGCCGCGGGAGGCGACGTAGAAGGCGATCTCCTGGCGGCACCCGGGGGTGTCGTCGTCGTCGTCGTCGCCGGCGGCCGCGGGCGAGGGGTCCGAGTCGACAAAGACGGGCGTCACGACGGTCAGGTCCGGGAGGTGAGTGCCGCCCCACTGCGGGTGGTTCGTGAGGAGGACGTCGCCGGGCCGGAGCTTGCCCTCCCAGAGGCGGTGCTGCGCCTGGATCGCGAACTGCATCGAACCCAGGTGGATGGGGATGTGGGGGGCGTTGGCGACGAGCTTGCCCGAGGGAGAGAAGATGGCGCAGGAGAAGTCGAGGCGCTCCTTGATGGAGGTCGAGATGGAGGTGCGCTGGAGCGTGGTGCCCATCTGCTCGGCGATGGCCATGAAGCGGTGGGCGAAGACGGAGAGCTGGATCGGGTCGACCGCCGCGTTGGGAGAGAACGAGGATGAGGGGAGGTCGGGAGTCGGAGTCGGAGTCGGAGTCGGAGTCGGAGTAGTCGTGGTGAGCGCGTGGCAAGGGGACGGGTGGGTGATCTTGTCGAGGAGGACGTGGGAGGGGAGGGTGTAGGCCCGGAACGTGGGCGAGACAAAGATGGTCTGGGTCTGGTCGATGAGCAGCGCCGGCCCGGGAATGACGACGCCCTTGGGCACGGCGTCGAGCCGGTAGACGCCCGTGTCGCACCACGCGCCGTCGATATAGACGGCCTGCCTCTCGCCCGCCGCGGGGGCCGGGACGTGGGTGTTGGCCGCCAGCTCCTTGAGCGCCGACGTCTCCCGGATGCGCGCGCCCGCACTGCCCGTGCCGCGGACCTTGATCGACTCGACGACGATATCCCTCTGCATCGAGAAGGCGAACTCGCGGAGGTGCATCGCCTCGAACGCGGCCGCGTAGTCCCCGTCCGCGGGCCACGCGACGGTGAGGTTCGTGTCGGTGCCAAAGTACCGCAGCACGAGGCTCTCGTCGAACGCGAGGGACGACCCCTCGGCCCCCTGCGCGCGCAGCTCCGCGGCCACCCGCTCGCGTAGCGCCGCCAGCCTCTCGGCGACGTGTGCCGCCGCCGCCGCGTCGAGCCGGCGGCCGTACGGCTCGAGCGCCTCGTGCTGCAGCTCGGCCTGGGCGAGGCCGTACGCCGACAGCAGCGACGAGTACTTGTGGATGAGGACGCGGCGGACGCCGAGCTTGTCGGCGATGTCGCAGGCGTGCTGGCCGCCGGCGCCGCCGAAGGAGACGAGGTTGTGGTCCTCGGGCGCGAAGCCGCGGGCCTCGGTGGCGTTGCGGATGGGCCGCGCCATGGTCTCGTTGGCGACGTCAAGGAAGCCCAGGGCGACGTCACGCGGTTCCAGGGGCGGCCGCTGCTGCTCCTGCTGCTGCTGCTGCTGCTGCTGCTGCTGCCGCCCCGTCTGGGCGTTCAAGTCGGCGGTCAGGGCGGCGAACTTTTGCGCGACGACGTCGGCGTCGAGGGGCGCGTCGGCGCCCGGGCCGAAGATGGAGGGGAACGAGGACGGGACGAGGCGGCCGAGGAAGAGGTTCGCGTCGGTGACGGTCAGGGGCCCGCCCTTGCGGTAGCAGGCGGGGCCCGGGTGGGCGCCGGCGCTCTCGGGGCCGACGGCGAGGAGGCCGTTGCGGGCGAAGAGGACGGAGCCACCGCCGGCGGCGACGGTGGCGATGTTGAGCATGGGGACGGTGAGGGTGCGGCCGGCGATGGAGGCCTCGGTGAGGTAGTCGTAGCGGCCGTCGTAGCGGGAGACGTCGGTGCTGGTGCCGCCCATGTCGAAGCCGATAACGGGGGTGGCGTCGTCCGGGTCGTAGCACGAGGCGGCGACGCCGACGACGCCGCCGGCGGGGCCGCTGAGGAGGGCCTCGTTGCCGCGGAAGCGGTCGGCGGCGGCGAGCCCTCCGTCGGAGCACATGAAGTCGAGGCGGCGGGGCGGGAGGCGGAAGCCGGCGCGGAAGGCATCGACGTAGCGGCGGACGACGGGGTAGAGGTAGGCCTCGGAGCAGGCCGAGGTGCTGCGGTGGAGGAACTTGACGGTCGGGGAGGCGGCGGCGGAGGTGGTGACGAAGCGGAAGCCGAGGGCCGGGTCGTCGCGGGCGAGGGAGGCGACGAGGTCCTCGTGGGCCGGTTGGAGGTAGGAGTGCATGAAGCAGATGGCGAGCGAGGTGTATCCCTGGTCGCGGAGGGCGCGGAGCTGGGCGCGGACGGCGTCCGGGTCGGGACGGCGGAGGACGCGGATGAGCTCGCCGCTGACCGTGCGCACGAGGTCCCCGGCGGCGTCCCCGGCTGCGGCGGCGGCAGCGGCAGCTTCTCCGTCGAGGGGCGTCGGGTTGAGGTCGTAGTCGGCCGGGACGATGCGCTCGTCAATCTCGACGACGGCGTCGTGCAGGGCCGTGGCCTTGCGGATGTCCAGGTCGAAGAGTCTCGGGCGGGACTGGTCGCCGATGACGCAGACGTCCTTGAAGCCCTTTGTCGTGAGGAAGGCGAAGCGCTCGCCCTTGTGTTCCAGGAGGGCGTTGGTGGCGACCGTAGTGCCGATGCGGCACGATGCTGGGGGTGTAGTCAGTGG